>JAODAL010005813.1:0-139656 GCA_025379985.1 Phyllomedusa bahiana
CCCCCCCCCCGTAACCCCGGCCCCTGGGTCATGCTGTGGCCCAGGACAGTATAGTCAATGTCCGGTGAAACTAAAATGGTGGTTGAAAGACTCCTTTTTCCGGCACTTTTTAAATGTGGGGGTCATGCAGGTTTGGGGCTCATGCTGTGGCCCAGGACAGGTATAGTCAATGTCCAGTGAAACTAAAATGGTGGTTGAAAGACTCCTTTTTCCGGCACTTTTTAAATGTGGGGGTCATGCAGGTTTGGGGCTCATGCTGTGGCCCAGGACAGGGATATTCAATGTCCAGTTCATGTAAGATGATGGTTCAAATCATACTGCCTTCTGGCACTTTTCAATTTGTGGGTGATGCAGGTTTAAGGGTCAGGCTGTGGTACAAGACAGGATAGTGAATGGTCTGTGACTTTTTTCTGTGACTTTTATAACCTAAGTGTGTTGCCTAAGATGTAGCACATATCCATTTGACTGTTGTGGATGTTAATTTCAGCTTCTCCAGCCTTGTTTGGGTGTAATAATGAAGGTGTTGTTGCTCTCCCATAGACTTTAATGGTCATCGCTCATAATCGACGCTCACTATTGAAAAACCTTATCGATAGCGGCCGACTATCGACTATCGATCGATCTCGATAGCCAACGCAATCGCTCAACACTACTCCTGGCCACACTACTGACTTGCTGGCTGCGCCGCTGCCTGACGAGCAAGCTGGCGCCCTCTTCTCCCAGCAACCAAGTGCGATCGGCTACATCGTCATCAATTAGTGTTTGTCCGTCACTGCTGTCCTCCTCAATGGTCTCGGTCTGCAGAGCCTGACCGCTCCCAACAAAACCTCCCATGCCACTCTCCACATCACTACTTGCCAGCCTACAGCAAGAAGCAGCGGATGTCTGCCCCACCTCTTTCTTGCCAAGTAGCACATAGTAGTTCTCTGGCTGAATGAACCGAATGGAACAGAGGCGGGTTGAGGACAGGTGAGGGCCCTTGACCTGCTCCCGGGCCATGCCAACTAAGGGTTGTGTCTGATGAACCCACCGACTCTTAGCTGGGGTTGTCAGATGTCATCTGGGAGGAAGTGGATGACCTAGTCAACCAATCAAGAACCGTTGGCTTGGTGATCAACACATGGCCGCTAGGTGACACCAGTAGCTCTGGCCTTACCAAGTCATCCCTGGTGTGACGTCCCCTCACTGTGCTGTGACCTGTGCCTGCTCCAGGAACATTTGTGCCACTGCCACTCACTTGTGAAGGGCCTGCCACCTTGCTATCTGATATACTGTTTAATAAAAAAATTACAATACAACAAACTCTGTTTAATGAAGATGTCTGTATATGATAAAAACACCCTGTATTTGACTCAAATTACCTACCCCACAAACAAGAGTAAAAAATAAAATACCCTACAGAAGGAACGCGATAGATTTCAGGCATGTATGGAGAAGACATACACACCCTGTATTTGACTTAAATTACCCCACAAACAGAGGATAAATGAACTCTTAGGTATAAAATAAAATACCCTACAGAAAGAACGTGATGGATTTTAGGCCTGTATGGGGCAGAAATACACAACTTGTATTTGACTCAAATTACCCCACAAACAAGAGGATAAATGAACCCTTGGGTATAAAATACCCTACAGAATGAATATGATGGATTTCAGACATATATGGGGACACATTTAGAAAGTGCTGTGAGAAACTTTCATACATGCGGTCGGATCGTACAATATTAAAAATAAAGGTAGAACTGGGGAGTCGGTGCCAGGTTCATACATGTTCCCCTTTGTATTTAATATTCTTTGTGGTTTATATTAAGGAACTTACTTGTTGAAGCTAATTATGTATTTATGAGATACCATGTTTTGATATTACCGTAGATGCATTCATCCCCTTTAATGTATGTGTAGAGTGTATGTGATGCACATGTATATAACAGTTTTGGGTCAACGTCAAATTCTACCTGAATCCAAGCAATTTGATTCTGTTCAGCCAAAATTTAGGTGAAATTTGATAAAAATGAACCTTAACCCTAAGCTGGGTTTAGGATTAGCGGTATAATTTTTCACTAGCTTTTAAGTGTTAATTTACAATTTCACAATGCTTCCCAGTTACTGTTTACTTCCAATGCAGCCTCACTTCTGCTCCAATGTCACCTTGTTGCACCAGGCACGTCATAACTTCTGTTAAGTGATGTCACCCAAACATAACACTGTGCCTGGAGTGGTAAGGTGATATTGGACTAGGAGTTAGGCCACACTGGGAATGAAGAGGGACCAGGGGCATGAGGGTCACCCTTAATAGCTAGTAAAAAAAATAGTCATAAGCCTAAGCACAGCTTAGTGTTAGTGTTGGGGATAGTGTTAGGCATAGTATTAGAGTTAGAGTTAGAGCTGGAGAAAAAGTTATGTTTGGAAATTCCAAACCTGAATTTTTTCACCAGTTTGATCGAACCAGTTTCAAACTGAACAGAAGCCTATTCCAGTAATAACAAAGGCTTCCGCATTGCTTGTGATATCATCATGCATAGTGATTGACAGGAACAGTACATAAAAGTACAGCAGTGGTAATGAACTGAATGAAAACACCAATGAAAACGTCAGTTTGTCCCGCAAAAGAGAAGCCCTTACACAGCTCTTTATATGAAAAAAAATAATGGCTATCAAAAGATAGTTATGCATAGATATTGTTCTACATAATAAAAACACATTAAAAAAAAAAAATGCTACAACAATATAAATTGGGTATCGCTATAACTGTATCGACCCAATGAGTAAAACTACACAGTGAGCACTGTTAAAAATAAAAAAACATTACTAGGATTGGAGTATTTTCTTTATCCTGCCTTCCAAGAAATGGATTTAAAGGCTATGAAAAAGTCATGTCCTAACAAAATGGTGCCAATGAAAACATCAACTCATCCCGCAAAAAAAAAAAAAGCTCATACAAAGAAAAATAAAAAGTTATGGCTATCAGATTACAATGATGCAATAATGTGTTTTCTTTTTTAAATGAAAGTGTTTTTGTTGTGTATAAGCAGTAAAACTTAAAAAATATACATAAATGTGGTATTGCTTTAATTGTTTCAATCTGCTGAGTAAAGTAAACCTGTCATTTACACCACATGTTCAGCGCTATAAAAAATAAAAAAAAACACTACCAGGATTGCTGATTTTTGTTCATCCCACCTTCCAGAAGTGTTGATAAAAAGCGGTCAAAGTTTCATATGAATCCCAAAATGGTACCAATGAAAATGTCAACTCATCCTGCACTCAGCTACTTATACCGAAAAATAAAGAAAGTTATGGCTGTTAGACTATGATGACATGAAAACAAAATTTTTTACAAATGCGTTTCATTTGTGTAAAAGTAGTAAACCATAAAAAACTATTTAAAATTGATATTGTTGTAATTGTTCCAACCTGCATAATAAAGTTATCCTGTCATTTATACCACATGGCGAACACTGGAAAAATAAAGCCCAAAAAACAGTGGTGGAACTGCGCTTTTTATTTCCTGGCCAATGCTAAAAAGAACTCCTTTGGGCCCAAAATGTACAATACATCCCTAGATGAGTTCCCTAATTAAAGAATTAGGTGACTCTCTAAGGATTCACCTGTTTTGATACTTTGGGATATTTGCAAAGCAACATGCCACGCACCAAAATCTGGGTTTCAAAAGCCAAATAGTACTCCCTCCCTTGTACACCCTGCCATCCACACAGCAGTTTATACCCACATAAAGGATATTGCTGAACTTAGAAAGAAGTGCTTTTTTTTCCAGGATTCCTTGAAAGATGAAAGATAAGCTGCATATTGTTGGAAAAAAATATTTTTTAGTTTCACAGCCTAACTTTAAAAACAGTTGTAAAACAACTTTGGGGTCAATATATGTTACATCCCTATATACATGCTTTAAGGAGTGTAGGTTCCAAAAATAAGGTCTTTTAGCGGTGTTTATTAAGTTTTGCATCTTAGAGTGTCCACAAACCTGTAATGGTACTTAAAATGAGACCCCAAAAACCAGTAGCTGCTCCTCCTATTCTGAGTTGCGTCAAATAGTGGACTAGGAACCGATCTGGGTTATCTCTTAAAACGGCAGAATAGGGGGACTCAATATTGAGTTGTGTTTCCCTTGTAATATTTACTGAGTTCTAGTAAATAATGGATACAAATTTGAAAATCTGCAAAAAAGTAACATTTTGAAATTTCACTTTCACTTTGCTTTAATTTCTTTGAAACACCTAAAAGGTTAACAAAATTCCTAAATGTGGTTGTGAGTACTTTAAGGATCACAGTTTCTTACATTTATGGAAGGTGTCTAACATACAGGCCTATTAAAGTCAAATTAGAACTGGACTGGTCCCTAAAAAAATCTAGATTTCAAAGTGAAAACTTACTACTAAATTTATAAGAGCTGTCAAATCTCCCACTGCAGACAATGAAAGCTCTCAGGAGTGACTGCATAAATGGTGAGAGGTGAGTATCTGTATATCATGGGAGACATGTATGAAGGAAGGCGCTTTGAAGTGAATTGTCGAGTCTCATTTTCAGTGCATAATGCACCTGAATCAATGAAAGTGGTTTTTGTGCTTTCATAAATGGAGTCTAAAGTTAATCACGCTTTGCCTGTGTGTTTGGCGCATTATGGAACCTAAGCTCATTAGTAATGCACCTAACATGTATAAAGGCTATAGACAGGCTGGAAATAAAAGAAAAGTCATTAGAATAGCATGTCAGTAATAGAAACTATGGTTCTGATCTGGCTTGGAGGACCACAGGTATATGTATGAATAAAGGGTGAGAGCAGCAAAAATACATTTCAAATTTAATGTAGTAAAAATAAAAAAATTTCTGAACAACATAATCAGTGGGTTATTTAATGTAAAACTAGTTTTAAGTTCTTTTTATTTTAAATACATTTTATAGGAGATATTTTAATATTTTTGGGATATTATATATTTTTATATTAATTTTATATGATACATTTTTATTAAATTTAAATAATGAAATTTTATATAGTTGATAATTATCATAAATTACTTTTTATTATTGTACTTGTCTAAGTTGAGAAATATTGGACATTTTTTTCCCTAAATGCAAATCCAACTCCACTTCGACTCCTCAGGCTCAGGCAGACCACATTAAAAAAGGTCTGCCTATTTGAGCAGTAACGAGCCTAGTTTTGCCGAACCACATTCATATGTGTGTCTAAAATTACAAGTGTGGTGCAACACGCCCCTAGAACGCCCCCAGAACGCTGCTTCATGTAGGCACATTAAAAAGTGTCGAGTTTTACGAACAATGCTCCTAACACATTCGTTAAGCACATTAGACATCGTAGCCGTCTCACTTCGGAGCATCTGACGCCAGAAAAGGGTGAAAAACACGATCATCCATGACTCCCCTGGTCTTAGGTCTGTATTACTTTACAGTATATATTGTATACAGTATACTGTATATATTAGGGAGTCTGGTCTTGGGTATGTATTTACTGAGGAGGGCTTGTCTGGAGTTATCATACTGAATTGGTAAGTAGCGTGAATATGTTGTGTGACCCTGTTATTGAATTTAAATTACTCTCTCTTGATGGGAACATTTTGATTTGTAAACTATTTGGTGATCTACTAAAGAGAAAGTGAGGCAAGCTAGATTCTCACTAATAGAGATGTCACTAACATTGTCATAGCATTAGGGGGTGCAGAGGTTACAGTCACACCCAGGTCCTAATTTTTGATCAACCTCAGGCTGCCTCTGTAAGATAAGAAAATACCAATACCTAAAATGGTTTTCCACTTTGAACAGTTCCTTTTGAATTGAATGGTAACAAGGGAAATTAGGAATTACATGGTTTCTATTAAAATTTATGCACTGTATCATTTCTTTTTCTTATGGACATCCCACATACTCCAAAAGATGTTCTTTGTCACAGTTCTTCACTCTGGCTAACAGATGAGAGTTCTCAGCAGGGAACCATTCTTTATTAATTGTGAGGAGTTAATGATACAGCAAAAAGCCTATAAACTATAATAATAGGGGGGTGGATTGGATGTCTTTTGTCTCCAGCAGCCGATTTGCAGAGTTTGACTTACAATTAATGGAAACACTTGATCATAAACAGAACAACTTTAATAAAAGTGACCCAATAACAGTGCCAAGCAACAGTGACCCTTTAGCAGAACCAGCTATTGTTACCCCATAACAATGACAGCAAGCACTGCCCCATCATTGATCCAGCATAGTTCTGCCAGAACAGTGTAAAATACTCCCTGTGACTGTAAAATCAAGCAGTTGTCCATTGCACTTAGTTTAAAGCTTTAATTTACCATGTTACAAAATCAAAGAAGTGGTGTAGCGATCTTGTAGAAATATACCGTGTGTCTGGACTAGTTATTATTAGTGTTGAGCGATTATTATCGACAAAGTTTTTATGTTGATCGAAATTTTTAGATCATGCGATAATTTAGGTTAAAATCTGTGCATCATCTATTAAGATCGCGCCATTTTCGGCGCTTCTTGTCATTTTGGCGGCCAGCAAATCAGCTTACAGAATAGAGCAGGGTGAGATGTGTGTGCGACGTCATGACTGGGATGTGTATGGTTGCGATTGGCTGGAAAAATCACATGACCTCGTTTTACATAGAACAGCGTTTCCCTTTCAGCCTCAGTGTCTCTCAGCGTCTCAGAGCAGAAGGACGTGCGCTCTGCTTGTGTCCAAACAGCTCAGCGAAATTATTCTATTTCTTCACAGAGAAACCTCTACTATTAGCTGTGATCCTTACAACTTAGTTAGATCAGAGATTGGAAGACTTTATGTAGTTAGGTAGAGAATTTTAAAGGAGCATCTACCGCTGTAAAGTCATGGGGAGGAAGCGGGGGAGGGGGGCCCGCGGGCGAACACAGACAAGCTGCACTGCAATAGCATTATTATTAACAGTTTTCTATTGAAATATTTCCTGGATATTGGACAGCCTGAACTTATATTAGGATACACATCTTTTCTAGTAACTGCAGGTCTCTTTGTTAGGTGCAAAACTCCACTTTTATTATCAGTATACGTTTCAGATAGGTGTTCATTTTCAATTTTGCCCATTCCACCTTTGTTGATATATCCACCTTGCACTTAAATTTGAATCCAGCAATTTTATAGTCACCACAGGTGAATTGAAAGGTGCCAAAATATCTTGTATTATACGAATACATAACAGATACGTGTTTTTTGACTTTGGCGCACTACAGCTTTGTTCATTGAGACAGCTTGCACTTAAATTTGAATACAGCAATTTTATAGTCAGCTTTGTTGATAGATCTACTTTGCAGTTAAATTTTAATACTGCAATTTTGTAGTCACCACAGGTGAATTGATAGGTGCCAAAAAATACCTTTTATTATCCGAATACATTACAGATACGTTTTGTTTGCACTTTTGCCCAGTCCAGATTTGTTGATAGAGCCACCTTGCAGTTAAATTTGAATCCAGCAATTGTGTAGTTACCACAGGTGAATTGATAGGTGCCAAAAAATACCTTTTATTATCCGAATACATTACAGATGCGTGTTTTTTCACTTTGGCGCACTACAGCTTTGTTCATTGAGGCACCTTGCACTTAAATGTGAATACAGCAATTTTGTAGTCACCACAGGTGAAATGATAGGTGCCAAAAATACCTTGTATTTTCCGAATACATTTCAGATACGTGTTTTTTCACTTTGGCGCAGGCCAGCTTTGTTGATAGATCTACTTTGCAGTTATATTTGAATCCAGCAATTTTGTTTTGATTTGAGGGATTTGAGAATAGCTGTGATTTGCCGTCTTTTAATAAGAGACTTTCCAAAACTCTTCCATACCTTCTCAAATTTGTATATTTCTGAACATGGAGCGAAATGCAGGTGGTAAGCGAGCAAAGAGGGGGGTAGGACATGGAGGTAGAGGTATGAGAGAAGGTGCTCCTTCCAGTGCTGGCGACAACATGCATGCCAGCGGATAGTCAGTTGCAGGACCGTCAGGCCTGTCATCGCTGGGTCAGGGCCCTGTGAATCTCAGTAACAAACAGTGTCGCCAATCTGTCCTTCAGTGGTTAATGCAACCTGTATCCAGCAGTCTTACCTCCTCATCCTCCCAGTCACGGCCACAAATGTCGTCATCAGCATCACCAGCATCCGTCCAACATGAAGCAGCCAAATGTCAACTCGTGTACCCACCACTGTGGATAATCCATTTTCTGAAGACCTCTTTGATGACAAAATGCGGTTGGGGCATGTTAAAAGATCAAGAGGCCAAAGAGGATGATTCTCTCTGCTCTGCCGCCCAGTTACTGATGCCATCAGAGGAGGAGAAGGAAGCCGGTCAATCGGCAAAAATCCCGGGCAGTCGGCAACGCCTTACAGTCTCTCTTGCTTGTAGCCCGCAGCTCCAGGATGCAGAATGTCAGGACGAGGAAGTCACCTGTATTGATGATGATGATGATGATGACGACATTGCGGATCCAATGTGGTCTTTTCAGCAGAATTTGCTTGCGAGCGCTTCATCACTGGACGAGGAGGAAGACGATGGGGTAGTGTCAGTACGGGTTCCGCCTCAAAAAGGGAGAGGGCGGTCGCAGAAGTCCACTGATATGATTCCACCAGCCACGGTCAGCGCAAACCCCGCTCCTCGCTTATCGCCGTCAAAAAGGTCCAGGACCTCTCAAGCCTGGGCCTTCTTTGAGCAAGCCTCTGATTCACCCAGCGATTTCATATGCCGCCTATGCCGTAAACGCATAAGTAGAGGCAAGAACCTTAGGTGGTTAACCACCACCAACATGTCTAGTCACATGCAGCGAATGCATGAGTTGAAATGGAGGCAACACTTGGCCAAAAAAGGCCAGACCGACGCCGGGCCTCCAACCACTGTCACACCCTCTGTCTCCGCCTCCTCCTCCTCCGCCACCACCAAGCGTTCCTCAGCTGCCCATGTCTCTCAGAGTCATGATCAGGGATCAGCCTCCGCTTCAGCCTCCACCGTCGCCCGAGTACCACCAGCACCACCAGAGACCCATCCTACCCCTTCTCCTTCCGCCAGTTTGACGACCTGCATGCCGTACAGCGGCCAGTCTAGCAGCCAGCCTTCTGTCTTCCAGGTTTGGGAGCAGAAGAAACACTTTAACCCAAACCATCCCAAAGCCAAAAGCCTGAATGTCGGCATTGCCAGGCTTTGGCCTTGGAAATGTTGCCTTTCCGTCTGGTGGACACAGATGGGTTCCGCCACATCATGGCCCTTGCCTGCCCCCAATACCAGATGCCGAGCAGGCATTTCTTTGCCAGAAAAGCCGTCCCTGCCCTGGCCAGCCACGTGTCATCTAAAATTTCAAGCACGTTGTCTGCATCTGTGTCCGGAAAAGTCCATCTGACCACCGACACATGGACTAGTAAGCACGGCCAAGGCCGCTATATCTCTGTGACAGCTCACTGGGTGAGCTGGGTGGATGTCTCTGGGGGTGACGGTGGCTCTCAGGCTCGGCGCACGCTCTTCAAAACCGCAGGGATGGTGCAGGGCTCTTTCCCCCAAGGTCCTCTGGTGGCATCACGTGCCCAGAGAAACCAGGCCGTGTTTAAATTAATCTGTCTTGGAGACCGTCCACACACAGGTCAGGAGCTGTGGACGGCTCTCCGCAACGAGACCGAGCGCTGGCTGGGTGCCAAGAACCTTGTGCCAGGCAAGGTGGTGTGCGATAACGGGCGAAATCTGCTTGCCGCCCTTAAGATCGGTAGGCTGGAGCACATCCCTTGCCTGGCACATGTCATGAACCTTGTCGTCCAGAAATTTCTAAAGAGCTACCCGGGTCTGGACTGCCTGCTGAGGAAGGCTCGAAGTCTAAGTTCGCACTTCCGCCGTTTGCACCCTGCTTCGTCCCGCCTGGCTGCGTTGCAGCGTCAGCTCGGCCTCCCCGTCAACCGTCTCATTGTTGACGTGGCAACATGCTGGAATTCCACCCTCCACATGCTCCAGCGATGGTGCAACAGCGCAATGCCATTACGCAGTACGAAGTGACACATGGCCTGACAAGCAAAGGTGCAGACCCGGGGTGTTGAGCAACCGAGAGTGGAGGCAGGTGAAAGAGCTCTGCACCATCCTTGCCAGTTTTGAAGAAGCCACCAAAATGGTCAGTGCGGACAATGCCCTTGTCAGCATGAGCATTGTGGTGATCTTAGTTCTGGAACGATCGTTGGACACTCTGAAACAACAGGTCCCGCCAGTGACGGAGGAGGAGACGGACACAGATGCGGACACGGAGCCTTTCTCTCCGTCAAATCCACAAGGCCCGACAGTTTCACAATTTCATCGGTCTTCATTAGGCAGTGGTTCGGGGTCCAGAGCTAGTGCAAGGTGGCGCATCAGCTCTCAGGGTGCATCATCTCAGGCAAGTCAGGGCTGTGTTGAAGCTGTGCCGGAGGCAGCGGAGGAGGAGGTATTCCTAGACACCGACGTTACCGACTTCCCTGCCTTGGAAAGAGGATGGAGCGAATTTGAGGCGGAGGAGGAAGATGAGGAAGATCAGTTTGCTAGTGCCCCTCGACCCAGAGGCTTGGGAAATCAAGGCTCCATCTCTCACATGAGTGCTTGGATGCTTCATTTCCTCCAACATGATCCTCGCATTAAGGCCATCAAAATGAACAACAGTTACAGGGTGGCCACCCTCCTGGATCCCCGGTACAAAACAAAACTCAGCACTTTCCTTCCACCCACCCAAATAGAGAGTAAAATGCAGGAAATGGAGACCTTGCTGATTGATCAACTGGAGACATCTGTTGCGTCTGCTTCACGTTCCCCAAATGTCACGGTGGAACAACATCAGCGACGTGACAGCAGTAGAGTGCCAAGCAGCCATAGCGGCAGCAGCAGTAGCAGGCAAGGTGGCAGAAGCCTAATGGGTGACCTCTAGCAATCTTTGTTTACCAACTCACCAACGCATGCAATGCAGGGCACACATCCAACACACAGAGACCAGCTTAAGATCATGGTGCACGACTATCTGTGTCTCAACACTGATGTTTTTGTATGTGTTCCGGACCCAATAGACTTCTGGGTATCCAAAATGGAAGAATGGCCCGAGCTGGCTCGCCACGCCATAGAGGTTTTGTCCTGCCAGCAGCCAGCGTCATATCTGAGGGACCTTCAGCACAGCTGGAGGTGTCATTACAGACAAACGCATCCGGCTTTCCACAGATAATGTGGATCGTTTGACTTTCATCAAGATGGATCTCTGATGATGTTGTGGCCCCAATTGCCGAGGTCACCGATTAGTTGCCGGTCTACTTCACATTCCTCTTCAAACAGAAATGGTCCTCTTAAAAAATGTTTTTTTAAAATGATTATTTCTTACTGGAATTTTTATTCTCTTTTCCCAACAGTTCATTTGCTGGTTTTGCTGTGAGGAGACTGTAAAAGACAGCAAGGTTTCATGACAACACCATATTCCATTTACTCACTTTATCTTTAGAAGTTTTCGCATTGTCAATTTTTTGAGGTCATGTTGCTGTGAGATCAGCTATAATTATGGTCCTTTGGAACAGAAATGTGGCTTTTTAAGTGGCATTTCTCCCTCACAATTTTTAATAGTGGCTGAGAAGTCATATTTATAATTTTTTGGGGTCATGTAGCTGTGAGATACAGCAATAATCATGGTCCTTTGGAACAGAAATGTGGCTTTTAAGTGGCATTTCTCCCTCACAATTTTTAACAGTGGCTGAGAAGTCATTTTTATAATTTTTTGGGTCATGCTGCTTTGAAATGCAGCAATACTACAGGTCCTATTATAAAATTTTTTTGTTTCTAACAGACATTTGTTCTTCACAATTGTCCAAAGTGGCTCAAGGGTCATGCTTTGAATTTTTGGGGGCATTTTGCTTTGAAATGCAGCTATACTACAGGTCCTATTATAAAAAAAATGTTGTTTCTAACAGACATTTGTTCTTCACAATTGTCCAAAGTGGCTCAAGGGTCATGCTTTGAATTTTTGGGGGCATTTTGCTTTGAAATGCAGCTATACTACAGGTCCTATTATAAAAAATTTTTGTTTCTAACAGACATTTGTTCTTCACAATTGTCCAAAGTGGCTCAAGGGTCATGCTTTGAATTTTTGGGGGCATTTTGCTTTGAAATGCAGCTATACTACAGGTCCTATTATAAAAAAAATGTTATTTCTAACAGACAGTTGTTCTTCACAATTGTCCAAAGTGGCTCAAGGGTCATGCTTTGAATTTTTGGGGCATTTTGCTTTGAAATGCAGCTATACTACAGGTCCTATTATTAAATTTTTTTTTTTTTCTAACAGACATTTGATCTCACAATTGTCCAAAGTGGCTCAAGGGTCATGCTTTGAATTTTTGGGGGGATTTTGCTTTGAAATGCAGCTTACTACAGGTCCTATTATAAAAAAATTTTTGTTTCTAAAAAGACATTTGTTTCTTCACAATTGACAAGAGTGGCTCAAGGGTGATCGTGTGTCAGAAACAGGGAAAAGGTTTGGACACTGTTAATGGACACATATTGCAAAATGACTTGTTTTTGCAAGATCTTTAACATAGCTATCAATACCTGTATTGAGACAACCCATTTAATACAATTAAAAAAAGAGAAACAAAGACCTGGTGGGATTCCATCCTATTTTAAAAATGTGTTTTCTAGAATTAAACTACTAAAAAACTTGCATGTAAAAGTAGGGGTTAAAAAAAATCCTCTGAATTGTACCAGGGAGGTACAGGAAAACTTGCCCAGTTGTTGGTTCTTCAGAGGCCAGGGCGTGTGGAGCACGGTCAGAGAACAAAGTACAGAGACAATTTTCCCTCCAGCACGTTGAGTAAAATAAGAAAAGAATGCCAAGAAAAAGGGCACCTGGGTGGAACAGGAGCATTAACCAACAGTATTTTTTAAGTGAAATCTCATTGGTCCGCACTCATACGGGGGGGCAAGTGCTACCCCGTACAGGTACATTATTTGTCCAGTGAAACTAAAATGGTGTTTGAAAGACTCCTATTTTTCCCGGGACTTTTTAATCTGTGGGTCAGGGCAGGTTAAATGGTCATTTTTGCGGTACAGGACAGAAAAAGTTAATGTCCAGTTCAACTAAAATGGTGGTTCAAAGACTCCCTTTCACGGCACTTTTTAATTTGGGGGTCAGACAGGTTTAATGGTCCTACTGTGGCCAGGAAGGTATAGTCAATGTCCAGTTCAACTAAAATGGTGGTTGAAAGATCCTTTTCCCGGCACTTTTTAATCTGTGGGTCAGAACAGGTTTAAAAGGTAATTCTGCGGAACAGGACAGATGTAGTCAATGTCCAGTACAACTAAAATGGTGGTTGAAAGACTCCTTTTTCCGGCACTTTTTAATCTGGGGTCATGCAGGTTTGGGGCAGGGATATTCAATGTCCAGTTCAAGTAAAATGATGGTTCAAATCATACTGCCTTCTGGCACTTTTTAATTTGTGGGTGATGCAGGTTTAAGGGTCATGCTGTGGTACAAGACAGGGATAGTGAATGGTGTGTGATTTTTTCTGTGGCTTTTATAACCTAAGTGTGTTGCCTAAGATGTAGCACTTATACATTTGACTTTTGTTGATTTTAATTCCAGCTTCCCCAGCCCTGTTTGGGTGTAATAATGAAGGTGTTGTTGCTCTCCCATAGACTTTAATGGTCATAGCTCATAATCGACTACCGACTATTATCTTGTCGATGATGGCCGACTATCGACCATCGACCGATGTCGATGGCCAACGTAATCGCTCAACACTAGTTATTATACATGAGACCCAATGGAGTAAGAGACCTAAAGGAACCAACATCTATTTTGAAAATGATTACAATTTATCAAGATGGTACATGCTGTTTTAATACATATTCTTCCACTTTTCTAGTATATTTCTTTTTATAAATTCCTATTATATTTTTTAGTTCATACTGCCTAGTGCATGTTTTGGGTCCATTGAAAAATACAACAATTGCAATTTATGTATCAAATTGTAATGATAATTTACAGATAAAATATGTATAGACCTGTATTAGCTCTGGGACTCAATTTAAGTGCAATATTAACGCTGGCAAGAAAGACAAGAATAAAACTTCCAGCAGACACAAAGTCACTAGTCATTTGGGCTTTTCTTTCTGGACATGCTGTGAACTTATCTCAATACACAATCAATAGCCTTCTCCAGAGATGCTCGGTGAAGATTGTCATTACTCACTGAGTTACCATGGTGATCGCAGTTGGTCCAAAGACTCTTGTAAAAGAAATTGACTTTCAGGAAACTCTTAAATATAATTCAAACCACACTAAAGCTTTATAGTAGGGGATTTGGAATATGGGTTATAGCACTTCATGTATACCTGTAGAACTAAAAATAAAAAGTAATTATATGTGAGCTATAATATCAAGTAACTAAGCAATATGCTTCCTCTCCTCCGCTATTGAAACATATTAACATACCTTTTGTATGAGTATGTTGCAGTAAATAAATGAATACGTTTCATATGGTATCATTATTTCATATAAGTAAGAGACAGATATTCCCTTTGGTAAAAGTTGTTTTTCTGTAGAAAATAATAAATATAATAATTAAAGATAATTTATCTACTTTTCTGAAACGGTTTGAGAAAAGGAGTGAAATATTCCTTTTAGGTTAGATTGATATATGCCTCTTCTAGCATGGAATCAATGATGTTCTTAATCTTCTGATAGTGATCTGCCGTCATGCAGTTGATGTTCAGCTACTCTAATATATTCTTCACAATCCAGGATCACAGTACCCAGCCCCCCATCAGCTTTTTTCCTCCTGGGAAGTGGAGGAAAACTCCGATCCCCCGTGCTTAACTCTTTGAGTGCCGCAGTCCGTGACCGCAGCATAATCAAAGGGCATTCCCCTGTCCATCGGGTGGTTGGTAGTCATGGTAACCCGATGGAGCCTGGGGAACGTCTGAACAGTCAGCCATGGGAACCTAAAGTAGTACCAGGGCTGTCTGCATAGTGAGCCTGCAGTCAGAGCACACTGTGTGTTGCCCTGGCTGCTGCCATTGTCTAACTGACACAGATTGTAATGTATTAGTGTACATGAATATGCTAATACATTGCGAAGTGTAACAAAAAATGTATAATAGTTATCCCTTAATAGTATTTAAAAAAGTAGAAAAACATAAAAAGTGTAGAAAAAAATAAGAAAACTAAGATAAATATTTACTAAAATGTTATTGTACAAATATTACACAAAAAAACGACACATACAGTATTAGGTATCTACAAGACCATAATAACTTTTAGGATTAATCTAACTGGTTATTTAGTGTGAAATGTATTTGTAAACTTAAACTGTACCTCCCAAAAATTCAACTTCTCCCGCATAAAACAAGTCCTCATACAATGGTGTCAATTAAAAGATAAAAAAGTTACGACTGTAGATACAAAATGTGCTGGTCATTAATCCCTTAACCCACCTTAACGTATGGGTACGTTATGGTGGTGTTGAGGAGTTGTGTAACAAGATCGCAGCGTGACCCTGTTACACAGCCGTCGGGTGTTAGCGGCTAATTGCAGCTAACACCCGGCGGTTACTGTGTGGGGGGGGCGGCCCACCGTTCTTCACTTCAATCGGGACATCAGCAAAGAGATCGCTGTGTCCCGATGGGCTAACATGGCAGCTGGGAGCCTTGTGAAGGCTCCCATCACTGCCGTGTTATCGATTGCCCCGCTTCCGGACCCAGACAGAAAGTGGGGAAAACGCCATCTTGGTCCAGTCTAATGCATTGCATAAACAATGCATTAGGATGTATTAATGATCGCGCCCCCTAGTGGGGAAGCGCCCTAGGGGGACTCACTGTTAAAGTTAAAAAAATAAATAACGTTTTACAGTGTAAAAAAAAAAAAGGATAAAAAGTTCAAATCACCCCTCTTGTGCCATTTTACAAATAAAAACAATAAAATAATAAAAAAGTTACACATATTTGGTATCGTCACATCCGAAAAAGTCCGATCTATTAAAATATATCATCATTTATACTGTACGCTGAACACCATAGAAGAAAATAAATTCCAAACGCCAAAATTGCGTTTTTTTTGGTCATTTCATGTCCTATAAAAATTGGAATAAAAGTGATCAAAAAAGTTGCATGCATTTCAAACTGCTAGCAATAAAAACTGCACTTCAGCCCGCAAAAAAATCTGCCTCACTGATGTCCGTAGGTGTTAGTACAAAAAAGTTATTGGTTGCTCAATATGGTGCCGCGGCGCGAATTTCAAATATAGAAATTGTTTGGGAATTTTTTTATGCTACCAAAACATTACAGAAACCCTACATGTTTGGTATTGATGGATGCATAGAACCTGTAGAATACAGATAACACATATTTTTTACCGAAGATTAAACGCCGCAAAAACAAAATTCCCGCAAACATGGCGAAAGTACATTTTTTTCACATTTTGCCCTACTTAGAATTTTTTTGCGGTTTCCCAGTACATTCTATGGTAATATGAATAACAGCACTGGAAAGCACATCTTGTCCCACAAAATAAAAGCCTTCATATGTCTATGCAGGTGGAAAAATAAAAACGTTATGGCTCTTGGATGGCGAGGAGGAGAAAAATGAAGAGTAATATTTTTTTTCTCTGGAAGGGTTAAAGGATTAAGCCCTTTTCAGGCCTGGGGCTTAGGAGGTTAAGTAAATCGGTTCCCTGGTATCTAAATTATAGATTATTATATGATATATACAGAATGTCATTATTTCAATATTTTGTTATTTTTCCAACAGAGTCTCATAAATACCTAGTAGCTATAAATGCAAAAATAACATCATCTACAACAGTTTACTAATGTACTCTTCAAATGAATTTAAAGTGTAAAACTTCCAAAGCTTAAATGCCTATAAACTGTAGTAAACTAAGTGATATATTTTATACTTATTATACTTAGTCCACAAACATTTAAGAGGGTTTCCCCATTGCTATATGTGACGTAACATTCTGATTGTGAGGGTCCAACCTCAGGGACTACTGTCAATCTGGAAAATGAAGGGTAGCTTCTGCTATTGGCAACCCACTGTGCAGGAGAAATGCCAAATGAAACCCTTCACTTTTCAGAAGTGTATCTGTGTCGAAGAAATCTGTGATGAAGCAGCAGTGCTTCATTCTAATGATTGTAAGTGTCTCAGTAGTCGGACCCCCCACCGATAAGTAAACGCTGGCATTTCCTAGCAATATTTCGTCACTTCAGTCGAAAAAAACTGTTTAATTAAAGTGTACCTGAACATTTCACACGTTAAACTGTGTAACCATTAAAATTTCTTGCCAAACATTTTAACATTACTAAACCTGGTTAATTATTTTTTAATCTAGGTCTGTGAGCCTAAAATGGTTAAAGTGTTGATTTTTTGCCTTTTTTTTCACCTAATGTCTAGACTAAACCAGTTAATATGTGTAGGTGCATAAAGAATATAGACAACTTTGCACTGACTTTTTTCTTTCTTGTTCATTTGTTTAGGAAAGGCAAAATCAGCTGCAAATGAAATGTGCAGTTGCTGATCTAATCATTGAGGCGCACCTTATGATTAGACATTTTCCAGTGTCTGGACTGCGACATTAACCCATTGCTGCCACAGTGATTTTTGTTAACACCACATTTGTTTATTTATTCCCCCCTTTAAAGAGTCATATTTTTTGTATTCTTCAATTTAAAGAGTTTTACTAGAACTTGTTTCTTTCCGGAAAAGTTCTACTTTTTACCATTTACTGTTTCATATATTGTACTCTGGAACCTATTTTTTTTTTATAGAATTCATGGTGCGGTATAAATTACAGGTTAACTTTATTCTGTGAGTCAGTATAATTTTGTCTAAACAAAATTTATATAGTTTTTATTATTTTTGCTACTTTTTAAAAAAGAGGGGGCTATATACCTTCCTGCATAATTAGGGTCTACCTATCTGCCTGCCTGTTTGGAGGGGGGGCCTTTCTAACTTCTATACAGGGACACAAACGGGATTAAACCTAGAGGTACAAATGGAAGCTGAGGGTACTTTTACTTTTATAGGCAAGAGGGGGTCATTATTATTATTTAGGGTGCTATGCATGGGGAGTTGGTTCAGAGATGGTAATAAGTAAAGATGTACAAAAAAATTGAGGAGACTAAGATGTTTGTGTGATAAATTCTGCAGAGATGAGTCATGGCTGGGAAAAGTCACATGGCAGTCAGGACCAAATGGCAATGAAAATAGAGAGAGAGCGACTCCCATTAAAGAAGACGTCTTAACCCTAAACCTAACACTAAGTTTGGTTACATAGTTACATATTTAATACAGTTGAAAACACACAAATGTCAGTCAAGTTCAACCAAAGATTAAATTACCATTCACCTGTGTTCCCAGTCTAGAAGTGATATCAAACTGAAAACCACATTACATTGGCAGTGGCGCCAGACAAGGAGAGCTGTGAAATTGTAAGTTAACTCCTAAGGCCATGTTCACACGGCTTAAAACTGGACATATTTCAGTCCGTAATTACGCGCCGGAGTGCGCAAATTACGTGCTGAAAACGTCCAAGTCATTACGGTAATCCACAGTTCTCATAGAGAACTATGGATTACGTCTCCTCTCCCTGCTCGGCGAATACGCCGAGGGGGGAGATAATTGACATGTGAATTACCAGCGGCGTATACGCGCCGCTGGTAATGCAAGTCTATAGGCCGGCGAGGTGCCGGCCCCCCGCTCCCGCCCCCGGCCACACAGCGTAATTGCGGGGCGTAATTACGTCCCGCAATTAAGTCGTGTGAACCTAGCCTAAAAATTCATATAAAACCCTCACCCCAGCATAGAGTTAGGGTTACAGTTAGGGTAAGGATTATGGAAATTTGGATTTAGGACGTTACAAGCCTGAATTTGTTAACAAGTTTAATAGACCTATTGTTGAACTGAACGAGGTAAGGATTCTCACCAGAACATATTTTTTTACTTTCTTACGAGGTGAACAACCCCTTTAAATTATTTATAATTATTTGTATATATATAATGTGAAGTAAGATATCAGATATTGTATGGAGGCTATGAATTGATGAATGACAGGCTTCAAGATGAAAAGAAACAAATATGAGGTTCTGATGCTCTCCTGATTGTAGACGAAGAATGGAATAGGAATGTTGTTTTAAATATTCCAAATCCAAAGCCTTACAAATTTAGGAGTCAAGGACCTATTTAAGATATTTCAAGATAATATCTTATAATATTATAATATCTTATTATTGAGAAAATAAGAAAACAGTTACAGTAAATCAATGAAAAGATCTGCCACTTTCTATGTTTAGCTAAGTAAATCTGCAAAAGATAACAAGTGTTCACAAGCTTTTGTATCCACTCCAAAGGCTCTTGTCTTCTTAAACACAAAGATATCAAATTGTTTTCAAACTTCATTTGGATAGAAAAGCTAAAATGTCAGTGCCTGGGTTTAGTTATCTCAAATAAATAGGAGTCATTTCAGCACCAAACATAGGACTTCATAGTTAACCCATTTAATACATGTGCGATTGACTTTCTAAAGGAAATTTTTGCACTGATAATGAAAAAGGAAAAAATATAATGGAGGCTGTACATTACAGGGGGTTTTGCACTGTATATATGGTGGATTGAAGAGTAGGATGTCATTTTAGTAACACCATTCCAACTACATTTGTTGGTAATGTTTTTGTTTATTAATCTCTGCATCCTATAATGTTTTAATTTTTCTGTTGATTATGTCCTCGTGAGGGTTTTATGCAGGAAAATGTTCGTTTTTATTGGCATAATTTAATATACCATATAATATATTAAAAAAGCATAAAAAACACAATTACATCATTACTTTTGGGGTGTTGTTTCTACAGTGTTTACTGTACAGTAAGCATGATACCTGATCAGTGGGAAAGTATGATTAGAGCTACCAAATCTACATTTTTGTTATGTTTTACTACTTTTACTAATTAAAATAGTTTGTAAAAAAATGTTTCTATAGAGACCTAAAACTTTTTATTTTTTCTGTCCAAGTTTGGACTGTGTTGGAGCTTGTTTTTTGCACTGTGACCTGTAATTTTATTCATATGTACTATTTTAGAAAACATACAACTTTTTAATCACAAACCAATCATTTTTTTGCAGGGTAGGTGAAGTGACTGAAATGCAGCAATTCTTACATTGTCATGTGACAATACCAAATATTTTTTTAAGAGGTAATACTGTTGAAGCTGTTGACACAGCTTAAAGGGGTTTTCCAAGACTTTAAAAACCTCACTACTACCTTTCACTGTGCTTAAATAGAACATTAACCCATACTTACCTCTCCCAACACCACTGTTCAAGCGCTGCCAAAGCTCCAGTGTTCCCCCCAGTCCCTCACTAATGACGCTATGTTCATAGATGCTAAGTCAATTACTGAGCTCTGTGGTCATATGCTGTACATACAGACATGTGACTGCTAAGGTCAATGACTGGTTGTGGGGTCCTGTAATCCATGATCATGATTTCATCAATATGAGGTCATGAAGGAGGAACTTAAATAAACCCACACCATACATTCCATACATACATACTTTTGCTGTTTAAAAAGTCTGAATAATTGTTTTACGGCCTTGATATGTTAGACCTGACAGGTTTCCAAAGTTTAATGATTGTTGGTGCACACCTGATAGAGGTGAATGTAACCTGAGTTAATGGGTGTGTTAAGGTTTACTGTTTCAAAGCCTGATGCAAGATACCAGGCCAGTGAATCCCTCGGTGGGCTCAGAGATCTAACGCATGTTTTCATGTGTATGTCAGATTTTCATACAGTTGAAAAATAAGACAGGGCAAAAAGTCATGTGCTCTCTGCCCCACTGACTACTACTTGATGCCAGGAGTAGCATCTCAATGTATGCAACATGATGACGCCATCCGCGCTGTGCACAAGCCCTAGGAGAGAGCAGCTCGGCATAGGAACAGGGAAAAATTTTACTTTTTATATTTAAGGGGGCCCTTATATACCTTCCAACCTATAAGGGGTACATATATACATACCTACTGGGGGACCCTATATACCTACTTACCAAGGGAGCTTATATAGCTACTTACTGGGAGTCCTTCTATACCTACCTATTGGGGTGCACTATATGTCTATCTGCCTACTGGAGGAGTATATCTCTTGGAGAGACCAATATACTTACCTTCCTACTGTGAGAGCTATATATCTACCTTCTGAGGGACCTATATACTTACCTACCTATTGGAGAACCTTTATAACTCCCTACCTACTTAATTGGCAATCTATATATCTACTTACCTACTAGGAGGACTGTATACCTAGCTACTTACTTAATTGGGGGGCCTCTATACCTACCTACTTACTCTGAGGTGTATATTCCTGGCTTCTTACTGGGGGGACTATATACCTAACTACCCATTGGGAGGGTTTATACCTACCTTTTTACTTATAGAGGGGACCTATGTAAGTACCTACCTACCTAAGAAAATAGGGAGAGAGAAAGCGACTCCCAATAAAGAAGACATCTTCTGTGAGTCCATGGATGTCATTGGTTATTTTGTTTTTTTGTGTTGGATTGGTGATGTATTCACTGTCATGTGGTGGTGACCTGAACTGATATCTGACCACTAATTGGTCTCCACATGGTGGTATTGTAGTAGCAATGTACATTTGTCCCTAATCCTGTGATTAGGTATTTTATTTTTACTTTCTTGCTTATGTTTATAGTGTTTATTTTGAAAAATGGTGAGGTGCATGAGCAAGGGAACATTTGGAGGTGGATATTGTAAGTGGGCTGATGGGGTTTGTGCCAGGAATACTTTTCAGTCCTCTTCTAGTCCAGCAAGAGACATAAGAGCACATTGTTGAATTGTATCCAAGAAAAACACAAAACTACGGCCCCTCAAATTACTTCAGCATTAAATACAAGTATAAAAAGAGTCTATGACATACCTAACATTTATTTTTTAGTACATTCTAGTGTTCCCCATGAAATAACAATTCTAAAGCATCTTTCTTTGGCTATATTGTGAGGTTCCCTTGTTATTCCTCTTAGAAATTCATAATCAATCTGTCATCTGGGTGTTACCAACTTGGGATGTGTCCCTGCACAGTCTGCCATTGACCAATCATTGCTGACATAATCATTGAATACAGGGACACACCCTTTAAAAGATAGAATGGTGGAACCCATCTGATAGATTCAGTAATACATTTCTATGAAGAATAACAAAGGCCCAGCAGAGAATAGGGTTGTTAGAGAAGATGTTCCAGAATTGTTATTTCAAACCAGACATGTCAGGAGATGTCAGACATTTTCTTTAAGGGCATCAGTATTAGTGCAGACTGATATCCATGGCAGAACAAAAATAGTCAACCCTTTGTTGATACCACACAATGTTAAACAGCATATTCAATGGTGCAAAAAAAACCCCACAAAACAAGGACACTTGAGGTTTGGTAATGTGAAGCTGTCAAGGTGATTTATGCTAAGAGCAGGATGTGAATTTTTTTAAAAAGAAAATGGGCCCCCTGTGATGTATAGGTTTAATTGATCTGGAGCATAATTTCCTAGTAAAAAGTAAAGAAAATACTGACAAAAATTCCATAACTCCAATATTTTTTGATTTTTTTTTTTTGCAACTCGTTTAAAATTTAAAATTAAAATATTCCCCCCCCTATTTTCATAGAAAAAAAATTTAAAACCCCCAAAAAAAAAAACGTTTCAAAATTTTTTTTATTGAAATTTAAAAAAAACAACATACACAAAAAAACTTAAATTTTCCCCCCCTGAAAATTTATGGGGATTTAAAAATTTGAAGTAAATTTTGCACCCCAAAAATAAAAATAAATTAAAAAGCAACGGGGAAAAATTAGGGAAAGTATTTACTCCGGGTTTTTAAGTTTTTTCTCATGATTTTGTAGTCCACCCGATAAGAAAATTCAAAAGGGCATAGAAATTTAAACTTTTTGGGGGGGGCATGTCTGAAAAATGTCTGGGCCTTAAGACCCTTTTTTTGTTGCCCAAGGCAACCAATTTAGTGTTCCCCTTTTTTATTTTACATAGAGCTTGAAAAAAGAAAAGGGGTTCGGGGTTTTGGGTTTTAAAGGGGGAACAAAAAAGTCCTTTTACCAAAACAGTTTTCAGCATGTCCCCCCCCAATTTGGGGTGTTTACAGTCCCAAATAACCCAAACCCCGTAGTAAACCTTAAAGTCTGCAGTTCATCCACCCCCAAAAGGGCAGCCCCCCAAACCCAAAGACTTTCTCCTTTAAAAAACCCAAACATGTCCCTAAAAACAGAATATTTAAAATAAAAAAGGGGTTCAAAAAAGGTTCTTAATAAGGAGGGTAACAAAATAAAGGGGGAAACCCGTACCCTACATCGTCAAAAGAACAAGAGACTTTCCAAAAATTTTTGGGAAATCCTTTTTCCATTATTAAAGGGTTTGGGAATAGTTTTTTAAGCTTTTAGTTGAAAGGGGTATCATTATGAAAACAGATAGTATAAAAATTTAATTGGGCAAAAACAAATAAAATCATCAAAGCAACACCTTTTTATTATTTTTGTAAATTAAAAAAAATCCTTTTATTAATAATTAATTTAAAAATCATCCCTTTTTTTGGGTTTTGCTCATTTTGTAAAAAAAAAACACCCCTGTAAATTTTTCTTAAGTTCGGGGTTGTATGCGTTGTCATTTTTAGGGAAACTAAAGGGCAGTGGTTTTAATGTGAAAACAAAAATAGCACGGCTTTTTTGGTTTTATCTCTAAAACCCTTTACTTCTAAAAAATTTTTAAAAGTCTGTGTTAAAGGATATTTTCGCAAAAATCATAAAAGTACTGTAAGAATGTTGATACTGAATTTAAGAAAAGTTGATAGAGAGAAATTCTTTTGAAAACTGGGTTTTTTTAAAAACGATAAAGCAAGGGCAAAAGGGAAAAAAAAATAACGTTTTGCTCCAACTCCATGGAAAAGCAATGGGGCTTAAAGAACCCCGCAAACTTTTTAATCACCCTTATGGAATACATAATTTAAAGAAAGAAAATTTATATCCATATAATTTTATTAAGTTTAAAATTTACATAAAAGTATGGAACTTTTTTTTAGAAGGGGGGTTTTTTTTTTTTTCCCGGGTGAAACAATTAAGCCCAGGTTTTTTTTTTTTTTTTATATAAAAAAAATAAACTTTTTATACAAAAATTGCATGAAAGGTTTCCTTTGTGTATAAAAAACAAAACTTGGGACTTTGCTTCAAAAAAAATATCACAGTATTTGGGGGGGTTTTAATAAAAAAAAAAACTTTTCTGGTTTGCTTTTTCCCCCGTCTTTGTTTTTTTGTGGTTTCTCTGGGGCAATCCCGACTTATTTCAAAACACATTTTGGGCCCCTTTTATATTAATACTGTCTAAAAGTTAGGGTAAAAACTTAGGGAGCCCGTCTAAAAATACACGGATTTATTTTTAGTGGGTCATGCTGGGTTTTTTTTTTTTTCTTTTAGACTTTTCCCAGCACGTTTTTAAAATCAACTATAAGTTGTACTTTTTACAGAAACATGTCTGCACATTTCTGGAGAAATTTTTTGGGATAAACAAGTTTTATTGTTGGCCCCACTCCTTTTCAACTCTTTTTTCAAAAAAAGTGTTTTAAAGCCCCTTAAAATGTTTCTGAGACACACCGCCCAAAATTAATTGGGGCTGAAAAAATTTACCATAAATTTTAGCTTTTTTTATGGGAATTTTTTGTGGGGGAACAACCACCCAAAATGAGTGGGCTTTTTTGTTTTAGGTAGGGTTTTCCCTTTTTCCCTAATCTTTTCTCCCTTCCCCTACACGGGGCCCCCCAAAACTTTTCCCTTTCTCCTTTTTACACTAATTTCCCCAAAATTTAAAAAATTTGCCGGGGTGACAGGGGTCACTTTGGGAGGGGAAAGGGAACCCCCCAAAGTGCTGATCACTTCTTTGGAACCCGGGCCCCCCAAAGGGGAAAATGAGTCTAAGCAGAACTGGCCCAAAATTCACCCCCAAAACCCCCCACAAAGGGGCTTGGGCTCCGTGCCCAAAAGGGAAATCCCGGTCTCTACCCCCAACAACGTCACTTGCGATGGTGGCTGATATGAGGTGGGGGTGCAGGAGCTAAGGGCTAAAGGGATAGTCGTTTGAATGGGGAGTAGGTCAAGGCAGGTGGAGTTCTATCATGGCCAGGGTTATAGGCAGGAGGTCAGGACAGGCAGAGTGCAGTCATAAACGGAGAATGTAGCCAAAAGTCAAAGCAGAGAATTGTACATGAAACTTGTCCCGGCTAAAAATGTAAAAAAACCCCAAACTGGCCCAAAGGGGTGAGGAAGAGAGGTCCTACAAATTCTCATAGGTACAGGTGATTTTGGGGGGAGAAGGGCTTGGGGCCTTTTTTTTTTGCTGAGAGCGGTTTCGGTGGCAACCCTTTTAGTAGGTGTCAGAGGAAAGAACCCAAAAGGGGAAAAGGGGTGCCAAACCCCGACCGGAAGGTGGGTCACAGTGCAGGGAGAAAGCAGCAATACACAAGTGTGCCCGTGGCTTGGCAGAACAACTGTGGTGTAACTCAAGACAACAGACTTGTTTCATCTTCCCTTTTTTTTTTTTTTAAGTTGACTAAACTATTTTACAGGTCAAAGCACGTTCAATTTTTACTGACCATGTAATATCTGATATCATTCATATATGATCTATCACGATTCGCACGTTTCCCTGCTGTGACTTTCCATTTGATCCTGGTGGGTGAGCTTAGCCTCTGATCTGACTGCTGTCCAGCACAGAAACAGTTAATCCCTGCTCAGGACTTGCCCAGGTGATGTTGATCATCACTTGTTGGATGCATTAAGGGTGCCTTCACACAGTGCGGTTTTGGTGCGTTTTTGATGCGTTTTTTGGATGCGTTTTTTGTGCAGGAAGGCACAGCAATTAATGCTGTACATTGTTGCAAAAAAAAGGCCAAAATGGTTGCAAAAATCGAGATTTTACCTCAATTTTTGCCACAATTTTTGTGCAGCAATGTACAGCATTAATTGCTGTGCCTTCCTGCACAAAAGACGCATCCAAAAAACGCACAAAAAAACGCACTGTGTGAAAGCACCCTAAAAGGTAGCTTTCCCCCAGCAGTCTGGGCCAGAGTATTGTGGTGCATGTAGAGTCTGTTCACCTTGCTCTAGCCCCCCTGTGTAACTGTGATCTTATTCCAGTGCCCAAAAGATCCTTTTTCTTTGTTTGTCTCTGTCTGGACTTGTACCCGCAGCCTGTCGCCAACTTCACAGGCTGTATCTGGACTGATGCTACTCCTCCAGCGGCCCCAAGGATCAACATTATCCTGACTATAGGCATTTAATGGGACTGTTGCTTACCATTGTTTCTTATGCTGTTACCATCTAAACTTTGTTTGCGAATAAATTCCATTGCTAAAACGTCACAAGTAAGTTCTAAATTGTATAGTTCTGTGGAGCCATATCAACAGAATAATAATAATATAATAATCTTTATTTATATAGTGCCCACATATTCCGCAGCACTTTACAAATTCAAGGGTAAACGTACAGACATTACACATTAAAAGTACTTACAAATGAGACACAAGGTGTGAGGACTAGAGATGGGCAAATTTCTCAAAAATTCGATTCGGTGACTTCGCCGAATTTTCCGACAAAATTTGTTTCGGTCCGAATTGCTTCGGGACGAATTGCGTTAAATACAGCTATTTCCAGGCTGCACAGAGCCTGCAGGGTGCTGTAGAACGTTGTGCCATGCTTAAATATGCAGAGGAAGCTTGGTTTGGTCTTTATACAATGTTATGTTTTAGTATGACACGCACATGACTGCCGCCGCTCTTGGAATCGCTTCACTATAAAATTCCCTGGGCACTTAAGAGGGCAAAACTGACCAAAAAACTGAAGAGGGAATGTAGCCTGATAAAGTCATGCCAGCGAAAGCTGGAAAAAAACAAGCTGAGAGCTCAGGTGGCAACATCAGTGACAGAGTGTGGAGGTGACGGCAGCAGCCACAGCAGCATGAGGTCAAAGAGTGGCACAATGACATTCTGGAGGTGGCAAAAACAGGAGTAGGCCACAGAGTGGCACAATGACAGAGTGTGGAGGTTATGGCAGCAGCCACAGCAGCAGCATGAGGTCAGACAGTGGCAAAATGACACAGTGTGGAGGTCACGGCAACAGCCACAGCAGCAGCATGAGGTCAGACAGTGGCACAATGACAAAGTCTGGAGGTGGTAAAACAGTAGTAGGCCATAGAGTGGCACAATGACAGAGAGTGGAGGTGACGGCTGCAGCAGCATGAGGTCAGAGAGTGGCACAAAGACATAGTGTGGAGGGCACGGCAACAGCCACAGCAGCAGCATGAGGTCAGACAGTGGCACAATGACAGAGTGTGGGAAGGGCACGGCAGCAGCACAGCAGCAGCATGATTTCAGGCAGTGGCACAATGACATTCGGGAAAGGGGGCAAAAAAACAGGAGTAGGCCACAGAGTGGCACATTGCCCAGAGTGTGGAGGTCACGGCAGGAGCAACAGCAGCAGCATGAGGTCAGACATTTGGCACAATGACATTCTGGAGGTGGCAAAAACAGGAGTAGGCCACAGAGTGGCACAATGACAGAGTGTGGAGGTTACGACAGCAGCCACAGGAGCAGCATGAGGTCAGACAGTGGCACGATGACATTCTGGAGGTGGCAATAAACAGGAGTAGGCCACAGAGTGGCACAATGACAGAGTGTGGAGGTCCCCGGCAGGAGCCACAGCAAGCAGTTTGAGGTCAGGACAGTGGCACAATGACATTCTGGAGGTGGCAAAAACAGGAGTAGGCCACAGAGTGGCACAATGACAGAGAGTGGAGGTGACGGCAGCAGCAGCATGAGGTCAGAGAGTGGCACAATTGAACAGTGTGGAGGTTACAGCAGCAGCCACAGCAGCAGCATGAGCTCAGGCAGTGACACAATGACATTCTGGAGGTGGCTAAACAGTAGTAGGCCACAGAGTGGCACAATGACAGAGTTTGGAGGTCATGGCAGCAGCCACAGCAGCAGCTTGAGGTCAGACAGTGGTAAAATGACACAGTGTGGAGGGCACGGCAGCAGCCAAAGCAGCAGCATGAGGTCAGGCAGTGGCACAACGACTAATTCTGGAGGTGGCAAAACAGTAGTAGGCCACAGAGTGGCACAATGACACAGTGTGGATTTCATGGCACCAGCAACAGCAGCAGCTTGAGGTCATAGAGAGGCACAATGACAGAGTGTGGAGGTGGGTGGCAATACCAGTCCCTAGTAAAGATGGTTGTTGGCAGATGGAGAAACTGTCAGCAGATGTGTGGCATCAGGCGGGTGGCAGCATCAGAATAGTGGCTGAGGCAGGTAGTTTGAACCCAGACTCAATTCTCATAGTTTGGGTGAGGCGTCATGGCTGATGTAGTCTGACGCCTAAAGCATTGGTGTGTGGAAATCCTGGCCGATCCACGCCTGATTCATGTTGACAAAGGTCAGTCGTTCCACATTTCCCGTGGACAAGCGGGTTCTCCTTGGGTACACGATGGCCCCCGCCGCACTAAAACATCCGCTCTGATGCCAAAACTACTGGCCGGGCAGGACAGCTTCTCCACTGCAAACTCGGTAAGTTGCGGCCACACATCCAGTTTGGCTGCCCCAGTAGTCCAGCGGATGTAAACTGGGGTGGAGAGTGCTGTCCCAAGTAGGCCACCACCTTTTTGGTTTTCAGGGTCTGCTCCAGGTCCTGCTGCTGCTGCTTCTGCTGGCGACTGCCTCCTCACTCGGCGGGAAAAGGAAGCTGCTATCCAGCGACTCCAGACTTAGGTTGCTGCTGATGGAGCTGCTACTGCACCTACCACCCCCCCCCCACCTTCCCCCGGCAGCTGCAACAGTAGTACGTGAGCGCTGAGGACCCCCCCCAGTCAGACCTGTCAGAGGAGGGACAATGCCGCACATAGGCAGCGGCCAACTGGCTACGGAGGATTTCTCTATAGTATTTGAGTTTATCCTCCCTCTCAGCAGCTGGGAAAAAGGCTCACATTTTGGACCGTAGCGAGGGTCCAATAGGGTGGAGAGCCAGAAGTCATGCCTCTGCCGGATGGTGACTATTTGGCTGTCACTAGCCAGGCAAATCAGCATGATGCGGGCCATCTGCACAAGTGACTCCGAGGGGCTTCCTGCCTCCGTCTCCACTGTATACTGCCACGGTGCTTGCGGGTCATCTGCCTCGTCTTTCTCATCTCCATGTACCTCCTCCAGCTGCTCCTGCTCCTCCTCTCTTGTCACCTGGGTAGAAAATCCACTCATTTCACCAGACAATGCTTCTGCTCCAATGTCATCCTCCTCCATTTCAGTCCCCACCAGACTCATGTGGCCGCGAGATGTAGTCGCCACGTCTCCAGCCCCCTGCCCAGACAGATTTTTCAGCATCTGTTCCAGGACATGAAGCAGTGGAATGACGTTTTTCACCCCGTAGTCCTGGCGACTGACAATAACGTCGCCTTCTCGAATGGCCTCAACAACCGGCAGGTGTCACGCATGAGCTGCCACTGGCTGACATCAAAGTTACACAGGGGAGTACTCTTGTCCGCCTGGATCATCAAAAAATCGTTAATGGCCTTTCTCTGTTCATACAGTTGGTCCAACATGTGCAGGCTGGAATTCCAACGGGTGGAAACATCGCATATCAGAGTGTGTTGGGGGAGGCCTTTTCTGCTGCTGCAACTCGAGGAGGGTATTCCTGGCTTTGTAGGAAGGGAAATGAAGTGCATGCACAGTTCCTGGCCATTTTCCCAGAATCTTCTGAAATCGGAGGAAGACTTCAGGAACCTTTTCAAAAACCATTTTGAACACATGCGCCATGAGGGCGCATGGACCATCCCTCCTGGGTTTGCAGCAAGGACACCATGTTACTCCCATTGTCCGTCACCATGGTTCCGATTTGAAAGTTGGTGCGGAGACCCCACACATCGATTTCTTGCTGCATGACGCGGAGCAGTTCCTCCCCTGTGTGACTTTGTTCGCCAAGGCAAGCCAGGTGTAGAACTGCGTGACACCCTGTGCCCCTACACATGTGGTATGATGGAGCAGTACTTGTGGAGGCTGAGATGGTGGGTGGTGGTGGAGGAGGAGGAGGAGGACATTGGCACAGGAGCCACAGTTTGACAAGTGGAGGAGAAAGCGGCGTCTCCTGTCTAAGTTGTTGGTGTGCCTGGGCAGGATAGCACCATTCACCAGTGAGCCGTTAAAGGACATTGTACTGCCTGACCGTAGTTACAGCTCCAGACGTCCGCGCTGCCTTTGCACCTTGGAAACAAAACCGATAAGCTCAAGGACTGGCCCACCTTCTGTTCTACATATTTATGAAGTGCTGGTACTGCCTTTTTGGAAAAGAAATTACGGCTTGGAACTCTCCATCTCGGCTCGGCACAAGCCATTAGTTCTCTGAACATGTGGCAGAGTCCACCATTTGGAAAGGAGGGACTGCTGGACCAACAACTTGGACAGGAGCACGGTCAGCTTCTGCCCCTTAGGATGGTTGAACACATATTGTTGTCTCTTTGCATCGCCCTTGCTGAACGACTGCTGGCGCCATGAGTAGCGAGGAGCAGGAGCATCTGGACCTGGAGATGATGGCAAAGAGAAACAGCTCTCTTCTGCAGAGGTGGTGGAGCCTTGTCTGACTGCAATGGCATGAGTGCCACTGGACGCTGCTGCTGTTGCTGCGGCGGCAGGATGCACCACCACATCTGAGCCACGTTTCTCCCAGGCCACCGGATGGTGAAAGCTGCATGTGTTGACGCAGGGCCGTGGTGCCAACTTTAGCTCCCTGGCCACGCTTCACTTTCTGCCTACAAATACCCATATTCGGCTCCTCCGGTGTCTTAGCAAAGAACTGAGACACTGCTGAGTATCTGATTTTACCGCCAACGCTCTGCACTGAGAGACTACTACCGCCGCTGCCTCGCTTAGCCCCTGTGCCGCTACTTTCTTGGACCTGCAAAGCGGGTTTTTTACCCCGTGGCCACTTGGCTCCTGACACTCCCCTTTCTGCTACCCTGCTGACTCACGGCCACAACCCACTTGCTGGCTGCGCCGCTGCCTGATGCGCAAGCTGACGCCTTCTTCTCCTGACGATGATGAAGCCCTTGCTTCACCCGGCTCCCAAGTGTGGTCGGTTACATCATCATCTATTTGTGTTTCATCGTCACTGCTGTCCTCATCACCGGTCTTGGTATGCAGAGGCTGACCCCTCATAACATGACCTCCCATGCCACTCTCCACATCTATACTTTGCCACCTACTGCAAGAAGCAGGGGATATTGGCCCCATTTCTTCGCTGCCAAGTAGCTGCTGACTGCCCTCCTCAAATTGTTCATCCTCGCTATATAGTGGCGCTGAGCCCAGACCACATAGTAGATCTCTGGCTGAGGGAACCGGATGGGACAGAGGCGGGTTGAGGACAGGTGAGGGCCACTGACCCGCCCGGGCCATGTCAACTAAAGGTTGTGTTTGACGTTCCCACCGACTCTTGTCTTGGGTTGTCAGATGTCATCTGGAAGGAAGTGCATGACCTAGTCAACCAATCAAGAACCCTTGGGTTGCTGGTCAGCACACGTCGCTAGATGACAGAGGCAGTTGTGGCCTCACCGAGTGACCCCTGCTGCAACGTCCCCCTGCTGTGCTGCGACCTGGGCCTGCTCCAGGAATGTTTGTGCCACTGCAGAGCCTGCCACCTTTCTGTCTGACAATGATGTTTGTTTAAAATGTACAGACACTGTTTGATGAAGATATCTGTATAGATAGATACACACCCTGTATTTGACTCCAAATGAACCCAGTAACAAGCTTGGGTATCCCTTGGTTATAAATTGCGCTCCACAAATGGCCAGGAAAAATTTACTTGTATGTGCTGTTTAAAAACACTGTTTATTTTACTGAATATAAAAGCACAAACAGGCTTAATTAACCTTCGGATATGAATTATGCTACAGGTAAAATGTCTTCTTTGGCGGTTGAAAAAGAACGTTTCTTTTAGTGACCACAACAGCAGAACAAGCTTAATTAACCCCTGAATTTTAAATTGCGCAAAAGAAATGAGCAACCAAAAATTACCAGCTTTGTAGCGTGTTTTAAAAAGGCGTGTATTTTACGGTACAGAACAACAGAAAAACTTGTAATTAACCTTCGGTTATGAATTATGCTACAGGTAAAATGTCTTCTTTGGCGTTGAAAAAGAACGTTTCTTTTAGTGACCACAGCAGCAGAACAACGCTTAATTAACCCCTGGATGTAAATTGTGCAAAAGAAATATGCTGCCAACAATTACCAGCTTTGTAGTGTGTTAAAATGGCGTGTATTTTACGGTACAGAACAACAGAAAAACTAGTAATTAACCTTCGGTTATGAGTTATGCTACAGGCAAAATGTCTTCTTTAGCGGTGAAAAAGAACGTTTCTTTTAGTGACCACAACAGCAGAACAATGCTTAATTTACCCCTGGATCTAAATTGCACAAAAGAAATGAGCAACCAAAAATTACCAGCTTTGTAGCGTGTTAAAATGGCGTGTATTTTACGATACAGAACAACAGAAAAACTTGTAATTAACCTTCGGTTATGAATCATGCTACAGGTAAAATATCTTCTTTGGCGGTGAAAAAGAACGTTTCTTTTAGTGACCACAACAGCCAAAACAAAAGCTTAAAATTTTCCCCTGGATCTAAATTGCGCAAAAGAAATATATACTGCCAACAATTACCAGCTTTGTAGCGTGTTAAAATGGCGTGTATTTTATGGTACAAAACAACAGAAAAACTTGTAATTGACCATCGGTTATGAATTATGCTACAGGCAAAATGTCTTCTTTAGCGGTGAAAAAGAACGTTTCTTTTAGTGACCACAACAGCAGAACAACGCTTAATTTACCCCTGGATCTAAATTGCGCAAAAGAAATATACTGCCAACAATTACCAGCTTTGTAGCGTGTTAAAAGGCGTGTATTTTACGATACAGAACAACAGAAAAACTTGTAATTAACCTTCGGTTATGAATCATGCTACAGGTAAAATATCTTCTTTGGCGGTGAAAAAGAACGTTTCTTTTAGTGACCACAACAGCAAAACAACGCTTAATTTACCCCTGGATCTAAATTGCGCAAAAGAAATATACTGCCAACAATTACCAGCTTTGTAGCGTGTTAAAATGGCGTGTATTTTATGGTACAGAACAACAGAAAAAACTTGTAATTGACCTTCGGTTATGAATTATGCTACAGGCAAAATGTCTTCTTTAGCGGTGAAAAAGAACGTTTCTTTTAGTGACCACAACAGCAGAACAACGCTTAATTAACCCCTGGATCTAAATTGCTCAAAAGAAATGAGCAACCAAAAATTAAGAGGTACTTGGATTGTAAAAACGCTGTTTCTTTAAATGAATACAACAGGAACAGGCTTAAATAACTCTTGGATATTGTGCTGAAGAACTGAGCAGATAGCATTAAAATGTATATGCAGCTGCATTGGACGCATACTGGACTTCAGTTCCAATACCCCTTTAAAAACAGAATTAGAACGTAAGAGAAAGCAGTCTCTGAGACAAACTGTGACACCCCCCAAAAATCGCTGCAAAAAAAGTGAGTTTTTTAGTATGAGATTCACAAGCAGCCGCGGCAAACACCTTCCCTACTCAGTACAGTGAGGCGGTATGAGTCCCAGCGTCGCGCCCGGACTTATTTTAGTGCGGTGACGCCACAGAATCCCGCCGGTCTCTGATTGGCTTCATCTCTGCACATGTCATGCAAGCTACGCCCTTATTCCTTCCAGACGTCTTTGCCCCATGTAACACCATGTGCTCGCAGCCATTTTATCAATTAAAAACATACTTCGTTCCCGCGAATTACCCCAAACTTCGACTTCGTTCAGAATCAAAGTTTTCCTGAAATTCTAAACGAATTCCACTTCATTAGAATAAATTCGCCCATCTCTAGTGAGGACCCTGCTCGTGAGAGCTTACAATCTATTAGGGTGTATGGGTGAGACATACGGTAAGAAGTGCCAAGTTTACAATGGTCCAGCCATGTTTCATAAATAGGGGGTGGTTTACATGAAAAATGGATGAATCTGCCACCCTGACAGTACATAATTATACAGATAAGTGCCTGTGAGTGCCCTAGTGTAGGGAGTGACAAATGTGTGTGATAGCAGTTAGGGATCTTGGTAGGCCAGGCTGAGAAGATGTTTTCTCAGGGCCCTCTTAAAACTATGAGGGTTGTGAATGTGCCTGATCGCCCGCGGTAGCATATTCCAGAGAACTGGTGCCACACGTGTGAAATCTTGGAGACGGGCATGGGAGGTTCGGATGATTGATGAGTGTAACCTGATATCAGCAGCAGAGCGGAGAGAGCGGGTCGGGTGGTAGACAGAGACGAGGGAGGAGATGTAGGGGGGTGCAGCATTGTGGAGAGCTTTATGAGTGAGAGTGCTGAGTTTATACTGTATCCTGTACTGAATGGGCAACCAGTGCAGTGACTGACACAGGGTAGAGGCATTAGTATAGCGGCTGGAGAGAAAGATGAGCCTGGCTGCTGCATTCAGGACAGATTGAAGAGGGGAGAGTTTGCAGAGGGGGAGACCGATTAGCAGGGAGTTACAGTAATCAAGACGAGAAATAATAAGGGCCACAATGAGAGTTTGACTTGTTTCCACAGTGAGAAACGGCCGGGTTCTGGAGATGTTTTTGAGGTGCAGGTGACAGGAGCGGGCAAGGGATTGGATATATGGGGTGAAGGTCAGATCCGAATCTAATATAACCCCCAGACAGCGGGCCTGCTGCCTAGGAAAAAATTGTGGTATCACATACAGAAACAGAAATGGCAGGGTGGGGTTGGTTAGTAGATGGCGGAAAGACAAGAAGTTCAGTTTTAGTGAGGTTTAGTTTCAGATGGAGAGAGGACATGATGTCAGAGACAGCGGACAGACAGTCACTGGTGTTTTGTAGCAGGGCGGGAGTGACGTCTCGGGAAGAGGTGTATAATTGGGTGTCATCAGCATAGAGATAGTACTGGAAGCCAAATCTGCTGATGGTTTGTCCAATGGGGGCTGTGTACAATGAAAAGAGGATTTTTCATTTTATAATTTAGGTTTTATTTGTATGAAAGTGTCAAAATTATTCTGGGTACTAGAGGTGCAAAAAGACCAAAATCTCCTGTCAACAAACAGTCTGTCTTTCATATTTTTATATATATACATACATATATATACAAGTAAATAGAGCTGTATAGTGCCCTGCCTTTGAAAATTTGCCTCCTTGTTAAGGATGAGCAAGAATTATTATTTTAAGAGAATTTATTGGGGCAGATGAGTGTTGGCATGCTCTATTAAAAGTAGCTTGATTCAAAAGTCTATTCCTCTGCTTGTCTACTGTTAAAGAGGTGCTAGAAATTGACCTGCTCTAAACAATAATTCTTGACCCATAAGTATTTTTTTACGTTTTTATTGCTGAAAAGATATTTGAATCAATAAATGTACGACTAAACTGCAATATCAGGCACTAATTCATGGAAAACAGACCTACATATTTGGTAAGATCATTTTAATCTTGACTATTTGCAAAGTTGTTTTCATTATTATTATTTTTTTGTTTCAGATAATAAAGAAAACCATGACTAAAAAGAGTAATTTAAGATTCCAAAATGTCTTTCTAAGATAAGTCAGGGAAATAAATAATTTGCTTCTTTGAAAACAAACCCAGAATATTGTCATGGCTCAGTAATAAATGTAAGCACCAAAATTAGTGTGATCAGAACCCAAGAAATAGCAGAAGATGACCTCTCAGATTAATGTTATTTTGACTCATTCAACTTCATTCAGACCATACTACTCTACTGCATTTAGTATTTGGCAAAGCTGTAAAACCTGTACAGATCTTGGAGGTTCTTCTTCGTCCTGTGTTTATGATTATTAAACACTACTGTTTGGTGTACATTAAATATCACAATGTATTTCTGATAACCTTAATATTCCATGTAATTAGTCTACTTATGTTTTCTGTGTCAAGAGCTTGGAGTTAATATTCTTCTTATTTTGCAATTTACAATAGATAAAAATCAGTAGCAGCAAATGCAAGGTCACCTTGGAGCATTCCATTCTTCACAGTCTGCTGAGCTAACATTTTGGCGAATTAAAACCTCTTTTTTTTTTTAGAAAGGGGGAGGAAAGAAGGCTTTCCCAAAGTGAATGATCTACAATTCATCTTGAATCAAGTAAGCAAAGAGTACAGATTGCTAAGGGCAAGCTGCCAAGCAGGATTTCTTTACTTGTAGAAAGGAGTAGGTAGCCTGTCAAAAGGCCAGTGCCGTTTTCTTTTTTATGAATGCTGTTAAAAGCACAGTTCTATGCAAACAGCACAGTGTTAAAAAAAAAAAAACCTGAGAAATTACCCCTCAGAGGAGACCTCAATGTGATAAAATTTTTTATTATGAGAACTGACTGGATGATAACAAGGCCCTTCTAGTTTGAAGGGCAAATATAGCTAAAACAGAAATTGTCCTTGTGCGACATACGGGTCTACTATAACTTTTCACCATTCCACAGCTAGACTTCTATGTGAAATTGGCTGATGGTAACTACTAATAAATACAAAAGAGAACTTGTCAGGTTCAGTTTATTTAACTGCTACATAATGTCAGTCAATTACTTACCATGACCTGATATAAATGTTTGCATTTGCATCATTTTTTGCTATCCAAATTTAAATAAGATTCAGTCATAAAACAAGACAGATATTCAATACAGACCCATAATCCATAATCCAATACAATAGTAAGCACAAAATTCCAAGATGAGTTAAAGAATATACATGTCACTTTGAAGTCACACAAACAAGAAAAAGAAAACATCCCCGGTAGGTATGTCATTTTTAAAACTCAACAAGTCCGTATAACTCTATTTCAGTGAATATGTTAACATAATTTCACAATACTAAGTAGTCTGAATGAGAAGGGGAGGTAAACAAAAGAGAGTGAAAAAAGAGAGTGAAATGCATAGAGGAAGAAGATATAAAAGAGAAAAAAAAGAGGAAGGTGAAGGGAATCTATGATCCAAGGCCCACACCATAAAGTTCAGTTAGGGGAGTTAGCAAACCAGATCACGACTGTCGCTAAAAGGCAACTCATCCGGATCAGGCACAATAAATAACATTGCCATTTCCCGAAACCTTTGCCAATATATTTTCAATAGTTGACCACTTACTGTGTCATAGTTGGAACTACAGTTAACCTCCAACGTCACAGGAATACTGTTTTGTCTATTCTGAGAAGATGTCATAGTATCCATTATATATGGAAAACAGAGCCTGGACTAACGGTCAACAATGTTGTCTGTGTTGAGGGTATCAAGTCACTCTTAGAAACCTATCTAAATTTGGAAGATTTTGTCACAAAATTGCTGGTTCACTGAGTAATCCCACCATACAGTATATGGAGAATCAAGTCCCTACACGACAGGCAGCATCAGCATTCAGACTATTGAAAACATTCTGTTTAAAGTAGTAGCATAGCGATTTCACTATATTACCTTACTTTCACATTGGACCAAATATTTCTCTCATTGGTTAAAGGACAAAACAGTAAGGCAGTCTCCTTCATCCCACATTTTACCCAGGAAAAGCATAAATATCCTTTTTAACAGTAAATACTCATTAGCCTTTTTAATCTTTGTGAAAATTTATACATAACTCCTTGCTTTCAATCAACGTCGCATCACCTTGCAACTAAACAAAACTTAAATTGCTTATAGTCTCATATTTTGTAAATTACTTGCATTTTAGGAGATTCAGCACTTGACGAAGGAGGCGTGACCTCCAAAACATCGTAGGTGTGTTTCAAAGCACAAGCAACAATGTGGAGTCTCAACTAACCAACATGCTAGACATTTGAAAACACATAGAACGTACTGGAAAAAAATCTCTTAAAATGCAAGTAATTTACAAAAAATGTGGTTATGTGTATTAAAGGGGTTGTCTTGCTACAATGATTGGGTTTTAATTAAAAGATCTTTAAAAAACAAGCAGCTTTGCAAAATATGTTCATTATAAATGTCCTACTGATTTTGAGTTATCCCTGTTAGTAGTAGTGCATCAGCTCCTGAAATCCCTATAGCAGCTGACCTGTTGATCTTTATCTCACTGGCTGTCAGTGCTGATGACTCATCTGTTTCTGAATACAGGTCTGAGCACAGAGCCCCTCCCACACAGTATGCTTCTGTAGTGGAGGGAGGGGGAGGGCTCTGGCTTCTGTGTCTGTGTAGCTGGATTAACCCTGTGTGTGCCTGCTTCCTCCTGCTCTCTACACAGATTGAGGAGAGCAGAGATGAGACTGATCAATAGATGTGACAGCAATGAAGTGTGTTACTATAATCATGATGTGTCTGTGGAGCTCTGACTATACTAATAGAACAGATCAGGGGGGCATGTGAACAGTTCATGCTCTGTGTACTAGTGACACATCATGATTATAGTAACTCACTTCACAGCTGCCCTGTGTCTGTTCTGATAGGGTTTGTTTGTTGTTGCTGGAGATGTGGAGATTTGTATGCTAAGTAGGGGGTATAGGAACACTTCCATCCCCCCTGCTTTGCTATTAGCATACACAGCTTCACAGACCTCTCCACACTCATAGATCAGCCCTCTCCTGTCTCCTGTCTCCTGTCTCCGTGGAGCTGAAAGTGCAGCTGATCTAGCAGTGAGCAGCCTGGAGCAGACCTAGGCAGGCACACACAGGGTTAACCCTGGCAGCAAACCCACTCGCCCTCACCCTGCTGTATGGAGAAGAGCTTTCTGTGTGCTGAGGGGAGGGGGAAGAGGGAGGAGAAGAGGCACACAAGAAGCACACCCCTGAATTCAAAAATCCTTTGCTGCCAGAAGCATTGAAGTAGGCTGAAAGCTTGTAATGAGACAACTCCTTTAAGTTTTGTTTAGTTGCAAGATGATGTGACATTGATTGGAATCAAGTAGCATAGCTACTTCCATAGCTGTTGTTCTTCTCTTGTGCCAGGTCCGCCATTGACATTTTATTTCTTGAGGAATAAAATTTTATTCCTTTCCTTTGGCATAACTGGGACCCCAAGTCATCCTCGTACTCCACCTGATATCCCATATGGCCTACCTGTGTCTAAGTAGAGAAAAGAGCTTGGAGTGAAAACGAGCAGGCAAGAAAGAATTTATCAATAATGACTCAAAAGTGAACAGAGACCTGTAAATCTCAAAGAATCCCAAAAAAAGTACAAATATAGGCAAACCACAAGAAGCACCTTCCTAGACAAGCATTCCTGCTCAGAGAAGACAGCATACTTTCTTTTGGGGTTAACACCAATATGTAATGGCCCCTAATGTACTGAATGCTATTAATGCTGGGCAGGCTTTCTAAATGCAGCACCTGGTCTGTCTAGCTTCTTCTCTATTGCGTTTATAGTGATTAGAACAAATAAATAATTTGTTTAGGAGGGGACTGAAGACCAAGTCTCTGGAACCTATTGTTATATGCAAAAATGCAACTGCCTATTCCATACTGCTGTAATAAACATGTGGCAGTTTATGGTGTAAAATCAGAAAAATAGATACTGTAGTTACCAGATAGAAAAGCCTGAATAAACTTTCTAGTTTAACCTCCTACAGTGGCTTGCCAACTACTTGCTTGTTATATAGAAATCGGCCTGAATGACAACTAACTCACTGCCCTGTTATCCAGCTAAATTGAGTGCTGTAAAAACGTAGTTCACAGACAAATTATAGGTCATTGTCCAGCTCACTTACAGTTATTGTACATTCAGATTAGATACTAGTCAGTTTATTTTTTTATTACAGCTGGACAAACCCAGAGCTCACATTATGCATGCTTTTCCCTGCCTAACTGAGGGGACCTATATATACCTGCCTAACTGAATAGGGCCAAAGAAAAACACCCTTTTAGTCTCTACTACTCCCCTGTCATACACACGTGATTTTCTTTGGCCCTATTTGTGTTCTCACTGTGGTGTAAGTTGCTTTATTACTATTCTTCCACACGTCGAGTCCAATTTATGGGTGTTTGATTTATGCTTTGTTCAAAGGGTGAGAGATAGAATTAGGAAAGGGTAATTTTTTGGGGTCGTCCTTTTCGGGGCTTTTACTCCGCTTAGGGATCTAGCCCTTTTAGGGATTTACTAGGTTGAGAAACCACATCCAATTTTTGTCTACACTAACAGTATTTTAAGGTTTGGTTAGACGGCAATAGGAAAAGAAAAATGGACCCGGCGCATGTGCAAAATAAAAAAAGCCCAAGCTAAAGGCTTTTAGATAAAATAGCTTTTATTCTTAAAAATGCAGGGGAGTTACCCTTGCAAAATTAAAAACAAGACAATAAAACTTGACGCGTTTCGCGCGAGCACCCACGCTTCATCAGAAGTATACAGTACACTGGAAATGAACACAGTATATATAACAGTACATGAGTTCTAATTAGTTCAAAGGTGTGTTAAGTGGATGACATGGAGATACGGGTGATCAGTGATGCTACTGGGAAGATCAAAGAACATTGGAAGATGAGGTGTCAATCAAAGACATGGGAGGAAGAACTGTCAGTCTGAAGAACAAAGAAAAAAACAAGAAAGAGAAGAGGCAATGGAACGTGTATAGGATGCCGTGAAAAGAGAGGAATATACTAATAGATGTGCGGTGTTGTAAAACTAGATAATTGTGAATTTATGTGTGATCCCGTGATGTAGATAAATCACGGCTAAAAACAGTGGATGTAAATAAATCCCTGAGAACCCCAATATACATGAATGGGGAAAGGGCGACCAATAGGAAGGAGGCGGGTAATACAAGCGCGCCAATCATGAAGCTTATGCAGTTTGAAAATATGCAGTGCTAAACTTTCTACAATGAAAGGCGCCAAGAATATTTCATAATAATACTAAAAAACGTAATTGGTTAGACTGTAATGTCAGTCGGAAGAATAAACCAATGAACGGTAGTGAATATAAGGGCAGTAGTTTTAAACCGGCCAATAGAGACTATAAAAATAGGAGACGTGTGATTGGTAGTACAGCCAGGGGGGTAAAATGGGCCAATCCGGAAGAGCTACTTCTTTTGGGGAAAGATGATGTAAAAGTACAAATGCTGTGATTGGTGGTGAACTTGGGGAAATTTTAAAAATGGACCAATCACGGAAGGAGCTATTCTTATGGAAAAATGCATGGAAAAATTAGCTGTGGAAATGCTGTGATTGGTTGTTTAAATTTGCGGGAGGTATGGTAACCAAAATCAGGGGAGGAGCTTTCTCTTGGAAAAAATGCATGTAAAAAAAAGAATATGAAAAATAATGGATTGTTTATTTTAATCGTGGATGGTATGAGTGAGCCAATAACGAGAAGACTACTTTCTTGGAGAAATGAATGTAAAAAAATCGTATATTGAACGGGGGGTAGAATTCAATTGGTTTAGCAAATGGGATTGTCAAAATGTGTTTCTTTGTTTTTACAAAACCCCAGGGACGATGGAAACATAAATACTGTAGTTGATGGTGTGAGGCCCAAATTTAAAAATAGAAAGACCGCAGAAAAAGCAACTTTTCTATAGCGAAAACATGTAAAAAATTTAAATTTTAGGTGGAGAATAAAACCCCCGATTCAGTTAGACTGGTAAAAGAAAATAATTATCCTAAATAAACACTTAAAAAGTGTCTCTAATTCTGGATATTGAAAAAAAAACCCCCAGTTTCGTTAGATGGTACAAATCTAGAAAAATATTATTAAAAGACATGTAGATTTTCCCAAAAACCCATAGAAAAGGGAAAAAATAACTCGCAGACAGGTACCCCTTGTGAAATGTGTGTTTTTAAAAAGGAAAAAAACACATATTATTACATGGGCCCTTTGACGGCTAGGGGATATTGATTTATAGTTGTGGGGGTCCAAAAAGAGCCCCTGTTAAAAGCAAAAAAAAAACTATTAGTTTGGGGGCCCGTAGCTCATTTTAAACTTTTATAGACTCTAAATAAAATTTTATTAGTCTTTGTTATGTAAAATTTTATAAAAAAAGTTTTTTATTGTTTTCTTTCCCAATAATAAATTCCATGGCATCGTTCACGCCTTTTGGGGACAAATTTGAACCTTAAATCCAGAAAAATTTCCCCTCTTTTGGAGGGCTTGTAGGCGATTTGTTTTTTTCGGAGGGGTAGTGTCTACCGGGGTGATTTTTATAAATTTTAAGTCTTCCTGGTAACTGTTGAAAAGAGGGGGACGGGTTTGAGCTGTCCCCTCGTTAAGCATGCTCGGTGGCATTAAGGCGAGATGTAAAGGTCGAGTAGTTCTACCCACTATTGGGGCATTGCAGATACCTCAATGGTAAAATGACATGAGGCTTTTACAGTTCGTTTTATATTTTAAATTTGGGGATGATTTTTTGGTGTATGAGAAATGATCTGTGGCTAGTGCAGATGCTCAAAAAAAATAGGGATTGAGATGAGCCACAGGGGGAACTGCCCGGACGGGATGAAACGTATTCAAGTCTCTGAAAAGGGTCCTTAAAAGGGTAGGGGCTACCCAAGTTTTTTATATTTGGTGTCTCCCATAGTTATGCCGGTTTTTCGGTAAAAGAGGTCCCGAAACGGATCTTTTTTTAAGTGTACCAATGTTGGGGCCAAGGTATTCCTAATTAAAGCCCTTTTGGGGGTTTATTGTTGATTAATGAAAATTGGATCTTTGAAAATTTTTTTTTTCTTTTTTTTTAGTTCTTTTTTCCAGGCATTCTTTCTGGATGATTCTGGACCCTTTTTTTGGGTTTTGAAGTAGTGTTCAGGGGGGTTCTTTTCTCTTAAAAACTGTTTTAAGATGTTGATCGATGGGTACAAACGGTTCATTGGTAGTTTTTTTCCTTATTCTTTTATACTGGTCATAGGGAATATTACATAACCAGGGTTTATGGTGTGCGCTCTTGAAATTGATGTGGGTGTTACTATCGACAGATTTAAAATAGGTAGAGGTAGTGAATGTTCCACGGGTTAGAGAAATGTTCAAGTCTAAGAACTCTATATTCTCTGTACTTATTTTGGCAACAAACTGGATTCCTTTGTTGTGATTTAAATGGTTGATGAATATGGGGATGCATTCGGGGGACCCTGACCAGACAAAGAAAAGATCGTCAATGAATCTTTTATAAAGGGATATGTACTGGAAGAAGGTTCGTTGGTCATAGATATATTCTGCCTCGAAGGCCCCCATGAAGATGTTCGCATATGAAGGGGCGACCCTCGTACCCATGGCTGTTCCATGTATCTGCCTGTAGATGGCGCTGTTGTGATGGAAAAAGTTATTCTCTAGTATTAGTTTTAACCCTTTTATCAAAAAATCTTTTTTTGGGGGAGTTATTGAAGGGTCGGTGTCCAAAATTTCACTAACACTTTGAATGCCGATATGGTGTTGAATATTTGAATAAAGCGCAGAGACATCTGCTGTAATCAGAATGTAATCATTATTGGGTGGAAGTTCTGATAGAAAATTAATGAGTTGTCCGGAGTCTCTAAGATAGCTCTGTAGTTTGATGACAAAGGGTTGTAAGTGTAAGTCAAGATAGTGGGATAGCTGACTGGTGATTGAGTTTATCCCTGAGATGATAGGGCGGCCTGGGGGTGTGGTGAGATTTTTGTGGATTTTTGGGAGGTAATAGAAGAACGGATGGCTTGGTTCGGGAATATAGATAAAACTTTACTCTTTCTTATCTATAATATTTAATGTGAGGGCATCATTTAAAAGTGTTTGAAGTTTCTGTTGTAATTCTGGGAAGGGATCTATTAGGCAGATCTTGAAAAAAGATCCTTTTCTGGGACCTCTTTTACCAGAAAAACCGGGTATAATCTATAGGAGAGCACCAAATATAAAAAACTTGGTAGCCCTTAGCCGCATTAAAGACCCTTCAGAGACTTTGAATACTGTTTCATCCCGTCCGAGCAGTTCCCCCTGTGGCTCATCTCAATGCCTATGTTGTTTGAGCATCTGCACTAGCACACAGATCACTTCTCATACTACCAAAATATCATACCCAATTAAATATGAACTGAACTGTAAAAGTTCTCATGTCATTTACGTCATTGAGTGTATCTGCAATGTCCAATATGTGGGTAGAACTACTCGACCTTTACATCTTCGCCTTAATGGCCACCGAGCATGCATTAAGCGAGGGGACATGCTTCAAAGCGTCTCCCATCATTGCAACGAGTTCCACCAGAGAGACTTCAAAGTTATAAAAATCACCCCGGTAGACACTATCCCCTCCGAACAACCGAATCGCCTACAAGCCCTCCAAAAGAGGGAAATGTTCTGGATTTATAGGTTACAAACCTTGTCCCCAAAAGGCCTGAACGATGCCATGGAACTTATTTATTAGGAAAGAAAACAATATAACTATTTTGAAATAAATTTTACATATACTTAGACTAATAAGAAGTATTTAGAGTTTATAAAGCCTAAATAAGCTACGGGCGATCCAACTAATAGTATTTCTGTCTTTAAACAGTGGCTCTCTCGGACCCCCCGCAACTATAGTAATTAATATCTTTTTAGCCGTCATAGGTCTTCAGTGCGATACACATGTATGATTCCTTTGTAAAAACACACTATTTCACAAGGGATACCTGTCTGAGAGCTATTTTATCCATTATCTATGGTTTAGGAACATCTACATGTTTTTTAATAATATTTTCTAGATTTGTACCAGTCTAATTGAAACTGGGAGTTTTATTCTTCAATATCCAGTAATTAGAGACTACTTTTTAAGTGTTTATTTAGGATAATTATTTACTTGTTACCAGTCTAACTGAGATCGGGAGTTTTATTCTCCACCTAAAATTAATTTTTCATATGTATTTCGCTATAGAAAAGTTGCTTTTCCTGCGGCCTTTCTATTTATACTTTGGGCGGCTCACACCATCAACTACAGTATTTATGTATGCTCAGTCATCCCTGGGTTATGTACAAGCAAAGAAACACATTTTGACTATATCCGAATTTGTCTAAACCAGATGGTGAATTCTACCCCACTGTTACAATAGTACGATTTTTTACATTCATTTCTCCATAGAGAAGTAGCTCTTCTCGTTATTGGCTCACTCATACCGCCCGCGATTTAAATAACCAATCACATTATTTCTCATAGTTCTTTTTTCTAAATGCATTTCTCCATAGAGAAGAAGCTCCTCCCGTGATTGGTTCACTCATACCTCCCGCGATTCAAACAACCAATCACAGCATTTTCCACAGCTAGATTTTTCACATGCATTTCTCCATAGAGAAGTAGCTCCTTCCGTGATTGGTCCACTTATACCTCCCACGGTCTGTACGACCAATCGTACTTCTCCTATTTTTTTAGTCTCTATTGGCCGGTTTAAAACTACTGCCCTTATATTCACTACCGTTCATTGGTTTATTCTTCCAACTGACATCACAGTCTAACCAATTACGTTTTTTAGTATTTGGTTATTAATATTCTTGGCGCCTTTCATTGTAGAAAGTTTAGCGCTGCATATTTTCAAACTGCATAAGCTTCATGATTGGCGCGCTTGTATTACCCGCCTCCTTCCTATTGGTCGCCCTTTCCCCATTCATGTATATGGGGTTCTCAGGGATTTATTTACATCCACTGTTTTTAGCAGTGATTTATCTACATCACGGGCTCACACATTATAAATTCACAATTATCTAGTTTTACAACACCGCACATCTATTAGTATATTCCTCTCTTTTCACGGCATCCTATACACGTTCCATTGCCTCTTCTCTTTCTTGTTTTTTTCTTTGTTTTTCAGACTGACAGTTCTTCCTCCCATGTCTTTGATTGACACCTCATCTTCCAATGTTCTTTGATCTTCCCAGTAGCATCACTGATCACCCGTATCTCCACGTCATCCACTTAACACACCTTTGAACTAATTACAACTCATGTACTGTTATATATACTGTGTTCATTTCCAGTGTACTGTATACTTCTGATGAAGCGTGGGTGCTCGCGCGAAACGCATCAAGTTTTATTGTCTTGTTTTTAATTTTGCAAGGGTAACTCCCCTGCATTTTTAAGAATAAAAGCTATTTTATCTAAGAGCCTCTAGCTCGGGCTTTTTTTATTTTGCACATGCGCCGGGTCCATTTTTTCTTTTCCTACTGGCGTCTATTTCCCACCGGATAACGGAGTGGAGCATCAGTGACCAGCGGCTGCCGTACTAAGGGCTATGGAATATAAATAGCCCTGTAAGCGCATATGAGTGTTTTGCCTCTACAGTAAGAGCGCAACACTCGAAGGTGAGAGTGCTACTCTTATTCTCCACTACAGTTTATTATTTATGGTATAACACTATTGTGCGCCCCCTCTTTTTTCTTTTTCTCCTTGCAGAGGTTTGGTTAGAGATTGTCACCCTTTTGAAAAATCGTTTGATGATTGTTACTCTTTGGAAAACCGTTTGGACTGTACCAGTTCCGACTATGACTGTGGTAAGTCCATTTGCATTTATATTTTCTTTTTGTCCCTGATTTATTTATAACTTTTTGAGGAGTATTTTGAAATATTAAGAATATTTAATTAAAAGTTATGCTTTAAAGTTCATAGTCGTGGATTAAGTTTACTCATTTCGCAGTGATTTCCATCTATACAAAGCCTTACAATTTACAAGAGGCAAATAAAAACACCTGTCTTTAACCTGGGAAAGAAAAGAAAGACTTGGAGCAAAAACCATTAAGCACAGTTATACGCTTTAGAGCAGACTTGGGCATTGTATGGTCTGCGATCCATATCCGACCCTTTAAGTAGCCGGATGTGGCACATGGACTATACAATGTATTTGTATTATTATTATTTTTTATTAAAGGTTCATAAACCTGCTGAGGGGACCTATATATACCTGCCTAACCGAGTGGGGCCTATATATACACCTGCCTAACTGAGTAGACTTATATATACCTGCCTAACTGAGGGGACCTATATATACCTGCCTAATTGAGGGGACCTATGTATACCTGCCTAACTGAGGTGGCCTATATATACCTGCGTAACTGAGGGGACCTATATATACCTGACTAAGTGAGTGGGGCCTATACTACACCTGCCTGAGTGGACCTATACATGCCTTCCTAACTGAGGGGGCCTATATATACCTGCTTAAATGAGGGGACCTATACATGCCTGCTAACTGAAGGGGTCTATATATACCAGTCTAACTGAGGGGACTTATATATACCTGCCTATCTGAAGGGGACTACATATACATGCTTAACTGAGGGGACTTACTGTATACACACTTTCCTAACTGAGGGGACCTTTACATGCCTACCTAACTGAGGAGGGGACCTATAGAGTTTCCTATCTGAGGAAGGAAGCTAAAGAGCTACCTAACTGCAGGGACTTATACATCTATAAGTTAGGAGCTGCTGAAAAAGTGAGGATTCTAAGATGTGTGTGTGGTAAGTTCTGCAGAGGTGAGTCGTGGCTAGGAGAGCCATCATGGCAGTCTGTGATGAAAGGAAAAACACAAGGGGAAGATGCACACTTCTTCCTGCGCGGCTAACTGGTCCAGGCGCGGTCAAAGTGGTTTACCTGAGCCTGAATTGACGTTTATACACTAGAATAAGTCTCCAAAATATTTGAAAAGGTCAGCTCACCTTGAGTATGAAATGTCCCACTGGAGTGCACGGAGAGGTAAAGCCGCCTCTAATGGTATCCACAAAGCCAAGACATATATCCAGCAACAATCCAGGGTATTTGGGTTAAAAATTGTTCAAAACTTTATTCCATGTAGTTTAAAAATGTATATCCATAATTGAAGTAACAAGACAAATAACACGATAATACGCTAACGCGTTTCGGAAGTAGAACCTTCCTTAATCATAGCACTAGAATGCATCCGATTTATGACCCGCAGTAGACCGGGTTCATAAATCAGGCGCGTTCTACACTAATATTATGCACAGAAAAATTGACGTCTAAGCGACGTAAATCATAAATGTCGCCCAATGTGTCATTAACATCACATATTAAGGTTCCACAAAATATAGACCAGACACTTTGGCTGTATGGGGCCCTGAAATTTCTGATATTGGCCCTGAACTCAGCGCACTGATAGGAACCACAATCCCATCATAGGATAAGCTCAGAGTGTCAGCAGCAGTCTAAACATTACATTTTGGCAAAATATGTCTTATAAAGCTACAAAACCGGAGAAGTGCCCTCTTTTATCACGGAGATAGGAGGGCTTCGTACAATGATTTTATTTGGCTGTTAATCACTATTTCAACCAATAGAAGCCGTGTTTACAGACTAATAAAGTAAGAACCCCAGATATTATGTATTACTGCCTGTCACGCCCCATGCACTTTAGACCACACCCACCGGCTGAGATTGTTGGTCTGATGTGTGATTGGATGACTGTAATTCATTCCTGATTGGCTGTGATGCGCGGTGCTGGTCGGGAGAAGTTCTGCTATTGGCCGACGCCTCTATGCGCTGTTTTTAAAAAGGAGACCGGAGATGAGAGTAGCGGATGGTTGTAGTTAGTGGTTGTGGCGAATGATCGGCATTGGGTAGAACTGAATTAAATATATTAGTCTGGCCCTATAAAACCATTCCAATTTCTCATGTGGCCCAACGGGAAAAGTCATTGCCCACCCTTGCTTTAGAGAGTAGTTCAATCACCAGCAAGAGGCGCTCTGATTGGTTGCTATGGGCAACAAAGAAAGTATTAGACCTAGAAAGTTTTCATACATATCCTCCTTAGTATGACTACTGGATCAAATTTCAGCTTGTAATTTAAAGGGATTTTCCAAGACTTTTAACCCCTTAAGGACCAAGCAATTTTTTTGATTTTGTTCACCGTCACATTACAAGAGTCGTAACTTTTTTTTATTTTTCTGTTGACTTAGCAATATGAGGGCTTGTTTTTTTTTTTTTTAACATGTTTTATTTTTTAGTGCCACAATTTTGTGATATATATATATATTTATAATTTACTGATTAACTTTTATTACCCCTTTCAGGGAAGTCTGGTAAAAGAAGTAATAATTCCGCTACAGTTCTCTTGCATTCTAAATTTACGTGATTTACAATATGGTAACCATATTGTGATCACTTTATTCTATATGTCAGTACAATTATGGTAATATCATAATTGTATAGCTTTTTCAATTTTTCTCAATTTTGCAAAACAAAAATACTTCCTAAATAAAAAAAAGTAGTTTGTGTGTCTCTACTGTACATTCCAAGACCTATAACATTTTTGTTTTACTGTTGACAGATCTGTAGGAGGGCTTGTTTTTTCAGGATAAGTTTTAGTTCTTATTGGTACCATTTTTGGCCAAATAAGACTTTTTGATCACTTTCTATTATGTTTATTTTGAAGAAAATTAGCGGAAAATTGTAATTTATAATCTTATTGTTAGGATTGTTATGGCAGCAGCAATGCAGGTAGTGATTTTGTTAGGGAAAACTGTACAATTTCTATTATGTTTATTTTACTTGGCATTTTTTTCTTGTGATGTCTTGCTTAAACTTTTTTTATTATTATCTTTTCATCCCAAATAGGAGACTTAAACATGCAATCATTTTATTGCTCATATAATACCCTGCTTTACTTACGTAGTCCATTATATTATGCCTGTCACTGTAAAATTGTAGGTTAGTGTAAGACCTGACCTCTACCAGAGTCTAAAAAAACATTCACAAAACGCAGACCCAGTAGCCTTCAATAGGTCCCCAGCTACCATGTAAATCCATCAGCTTCCTGGGAACACATTGCAGGGGGTGTCAATGGGGGGAAAATGTGAACTTCCTCCCTCTAAAACTACTTCCATGCAATTGTTTCTATTCAGTGCGGCATCTAAGGGGTTAAAGAGCTGGGATCTGATGTACATCCACTCTTTGCTATTAGAGCAGGGTCCTGGCTGTTATCACACCCTTGAGCCCCTGCTTCACCAAGCACAGGACACTGATGCTGGCTCATTTTTGCCCTGCTGACAAAAGATATATTGCAGTCCTTAAGGGAAAAAAATCTGCCTAACACTGTGTTTAGAAAGGAAATAACCCATCCGTACCTTTTCCATCACTACCGTTCCAGAGCTACTAGAACTACAGTTTTCTTACCTGGTCCCTCACTGATGATGTCACATTTTATGGATCTAGATGCGAAACCAAAGCATGTCCTTGTACCCAAAAGGCTTTTGGCGCAGCTCATGTGATTCAGGAATGTAAAGTCTTAAAGAGTACCGGGGGAGGGGGGGGTAGAAACCTGGGGGCCTGGCAGGGCTGGAACAGTATGATAATTTGGGATTTTTGGTTAATTTTATTTAAACGGTGGGGGTTTAAGAAATATTTTTAAATCTTGGAAAACCTCTTTAAGTAGAAGATTAAAGGACAACTTAGTGGATACAATATAAAAAAATAGAACACCCCTTTAAGGTCCTAACTTTCAGCATTCCCCAAACTGTCCATTTTATTTGAGTCAACTGCAACTGGTATAAATTGAATGTATTTTCCAGAGCCACTGTATTTGTACCACATCACTGCAATCACTTGCCAATTACCCTTTTTATAGTTATAATTTAGCTACTATATATGTAGGACTGAACCTTGTTAGTATGTTTTATACAAGTGAAAATAATCTTTCATACAACAATGTGCTTTAAATTTTGACTAAAAGGGGCTTGCTGAGAGTGTAAAAGAAGGAAAGGTTCCTACTTACCTCTCAGACGCTCCCGTTTAGTCGCGGCACTCGTCTTGTTCATCCCAGTAATAGAAGTAAACAGTCAGGGCCGTTCCTAGGGGCGGGCGAGGCGGGCGATCGCCTGGGGCACCGAGGCTCCACTCACCCGCCCGCTTCGTCCGCCTGGAGGATCGCCCCTGACTTTTTTTTAACAGTCGCGCAGAACCAGCAGCTGCTGGTAAAAGGAGGAGGCGGGACGGATCGTTCCCATCCTAACTCCTCCCCTGTATCAGCATCGCAGGGGGCGCACGGATTTCACCGCGCCCCCTGCGACGCTGGGTCTCCTCAGACGGCAGCTCTGCCGCCGAGGAGACCCCTGGGAGCTGCGTGCAGCGTAAGCGGCGTGGTGACGTCACACCGCTTACACAGCTCAGCAGCTCCCACCGCTCAGCAGCTCCGGACCGGGACGCGCGGACCGAGGTGAGTACTTTTTTGTTATTTTATAATTAGCTAAAAGGTGCAAACACTGGCTACAAGGGGGGGCATCACCGGCAACAAGGGGGCATCACTGGCTACCAGGCGGGCATCACTGGCTACAGGGCGGGCATCACTGGCTACAAGGGGGTCAACACTGGCTACAAAAATTCTCTTTTTATTGAACCCAATATACCATATTTTATTGTAAGTTGGATTAAATAAAGAAAAGATTACATCTATACCTGGTGGACACTGCTACTTTTCCTCAATATAGATTTGGAGTTTATAGCTTCTGAACTAGTAACTAAGGCATCACTGAAGACCAGTGTGTCTATACAGTAGTAAGAAGTGCTGTTTTCTTGTCAATGTCTTACTAATTGCTGGATCATTGAATTTTCAGAACAGTGAATATCAATTCACCCTGCCATCACCAAAATAACATGCATAGTAATAAAGAAGACCAGCTCTTTGCTATGTGGTCCATGGATTTGGCACTCAAGTGTTCCTTCACTTCATCCCATTATTGAGTGAAATGATAAAATTCTCATTACTTGAGGTAGCCACTTGGGGGAGCTCTCTCCACACAGATTAATTCCACTTTACCAATTTGTTTTATGGGAGCTGTATATATGCATATATAGTTACATAAAAAACACCAAAACCTATGAATGCAGGCAATACATCCAAATTACATTGCGTTGCTCTAAAGAGAGAAAATCTCTATACATATAGCACAGAATCCAACAAAGCCTGCATGGCAGTACATAGAGGACATATGTCATCTTTGCACTACCTTAAGGTTTCATCAACACAGCCCTGCCAGAAAATAAACCTTCAAATAATAGAAATTCTGCCCTATTTTCTTTATTGAGGAATTTACGACGTGGAACTCTCTTTTAGCTAAACTTTTATGATAGTCTAAAGGGTTATAAGTGCCTTCCCATTGAACCATTTTATGCTTAGATTGTGTTTTGCTAAAGTTATGTGCCTTGCTTGTTTTTGGAACCTGTTCCTCATAGGGACAGGAAACTTCAAGGTTGGTAGAATTATCATACCTGCTTTACAGATGGTGGGAAACACTTTTCCAGGCATCAATTTTAATCCCTGCATGTGGATTGATTCTTCTGTCCATTTATGTTTATGTGGACAAAAAGGATGAAAAGAGGATAATAGTAATGGAAGAAAGGAAATTAATAAAGAGATAATGAAAAAAGAAAAATATTTTTTTCCCTCTTCTTTGTGTATTGTAATCATCCATTCACGTTTGTATTCACTTGCACTGTTATTTGTATACACTTATATAATAATATTTTATTTGTATATGCCATACACCTTATTTTTTATATTTATATATTATATTTATTAATTGCATTGTGCACTTTTGTCACCCATGTCATATATATTGACTCTTCCATGACACGGTATTAACTTTTGTACTTTACAATACACTTTATTCATTTAATATTGGTAAAAGTCCTTTTGTTTCCTATTAGATCTGGGTATCCAGTAGTTCATTTAATATCCAACCACATGCAGGCTGTGTGCGCCTGCGTCGTGTTCTGCCCGGTTCTTTTCCCTTCATTCTGGCGTCTCTATTGTGCTTGTGCGCATGACCGGAAATGCGCATTCCGGCGCATGCGCAGTAGAGCTAGACGGCCGGAAGTGGGCACGGTCCACTCCAATCAAGGCGCGGACGCCGAATTTGCACGCTGTGAGCAGGTGTGTTTTAGTTTGTTAGGTATTGGTCTTATATAAACCGCATCCCCAGGGCAGTAAATCTATGTCCACTGAAGAAGCCGCTTGTTGGCGAAACGCGTCGGGACGGGGTCCGCGGTGATTCCTATTCCACCCCTTTTGACATGGGTAATATAACCTGTTCACTATTGTTGACTTTCCAAGGGATGTTTGCTTGCCCAGTTTAGTCAGTGTAAGGTGTGGTATTGTTCTTTATATGTGAAACTTGTTACTAAGTTACATAGCTTTGTATCAGGGATGCTATGCACTTTAACCCATGAGATACATGTTTACTATATATGCCAGTATTAGTTATTTATGTACGTTGTGTTTTGGGCATTTTTTCTGTGCTGGCATCATTGATAGTTTATAGCTGGTATATCATTCACATTGAAGTACATGTTGTCACTTTCGCTGTGTCCCCCCTTTTTTGGTTGTCCTCTTGTCTGTATATGGTGTTTTTAATTTTTATTATGTATGTATTATGTCAATAAAGTATTTTGTTATTTTGAGATAGGACTCCAGTCTTTTGTTGTTTGATCAATTTGAATGTGTATGTTATTGGGAATGTATAAAAATCCGGCATTCTATAGAATACCTAGGCAATATATACAATTCCAGTCCTTCTCACAAAAGGTATGAAATATCTGCGCTGTTACATACTTTTCCTAGGCATTCTACACAATACCTAGACATTATAAAGAATGACAAGAACTGTTTTTAGGCCAAGTGTAAAATGTCCAGATTGGAAATTTATTTAGCCACAAAATGTCTCCAAACTGAAAGAAGAAATACAAAATGACCACAGGATATTTTTACTGGGTGAACAAAAGAATCCTCACGAGTTGCTGCAGCACAGAAGGCTCAAATGACATTTTGAATTGCACTTCATTTTCGTGTTTTCAAGCAAAAACATTGGTTATTTTGACACATAGTCTTGCACATACACCTCAAAAATTCTTGCCCACCTCCTGTGGACTGAGCAGTAGCAGCCGATTGAAGTGGTATTTAATGGGATTTCATATTTGGTCTAAAATGTACTTGTCATTCTTTATAATTTGTAAGTATTGTATAGAATACCTAGGAAAAGTATGTAACAATGCAGATATTTCATATCTTGCCTGAGAAGGACAGGGATTGTATACATTGCCCAGGTATTCTATAGAATGCCGGTTTTTCATACATTGCCAGTAACATATACACTCTTCATGGGTTAAAATCTGTCACGATCCAACAGTGTCAGTATGCACTGACCAGTCAATCGTTGGGCGTAGTGTAGATAATGTAACTCTACAGGGTAGCCGAAGTGCAGTAGGATATTAGGTGTTGGTATCGGTGACAGACACAGCAGTTGTAGTCCTAGGGGGTATTGCGAGGTCCAGGACAGATGCGGACTTGGTATAGACTGGTGCAAGCAGCAAGTATTCAGCATGATGGGCTCAGGAAGCGCACTGTGTAAACGCAGTGCATACAGGAAACACAGATACTAGCAGCGATACAGCAGCTAAGGGCCAACAAAGAACTGACATGGGCAAAGGCAGGGAAGTTCCTTGTTGCAAACATGGTCACAGGTCACAGACAGAAATTGGGACAATTGTCCCTTTAAATACAAAGCCAGTGCTGCACGTGCGCGCACGGGACTCCAAGGGGAGCGGAGAAAGAATGGAGATCACATCTGCTAGGGGGGCACCGAAGCACAGACTGGAGCTGGGACAGGCTGAGCAACAAAGCAGGGAACACTGGAGGACACGCCGCAGCGGGCCGAGACCACGTGTATGCCCCACGGCTTCATGAAGGAGTCGCAGCATGAACTGTGACCGAATCTTTCTGCATGGAGCCCTGTTGATATCCACATAGGTAGCAACATTGCTATTATACCTGTTGTATCACAATGGCTGCCACAAGAAGTTCAGAGGCTAAAACAAAGCCTTTTTTGGATACTATTAAAAACAACAGCCAGAGACGTTTTGTCAGAGCTGAGAAGCCGATCAACAACAACTTAGTACTGGGTAGATTATGGAAGAACCACAAGATGAGATATATGGCCCATCTGTGTCTAGAAACCATGTTTCTGAAATCTTCCATTTAAGAGGTAGATTGTCTTAAGGTAAGTCTGAAGTGGGAGCCCATCACGCTTTGTTCACCAATCCTAACCCATCAAAGAGATACTAAATGGGTTTTATCTCGTACAGTGATTAGCTTTAAACATGTAGGTAAAGGTAAAAATAAAGTTTATTAACAAATTCATTGCTGTTTCCACAATTTTGCTTCATTTCAGAGATAGTAGGTCTTATCTAATGCTTGTGTACCAACCATAGATCTCTGCTTCTCATGCTCCAAATTCCCATATCTCTCGACCATGTTGATGTCACACTCCTGCTATGACTTATTAGCTAAACACAGGAGCTGTTTATCTAGTTAATGGGAAATCTGACCCTTTTAGAGCTCTGTAACCTCCTTCCTTACTGTTTTCACTCTTTTGTTAGCGTTTGTCTCTATAACAGGCTCAGGTAGGAACAGTAGAGTGATTATGCCAATCACGTATGGAGACTCCAACCACAGCCTGGAACAGGAAGTGGTGAGCATGAAGCTGCCCTGGCTCAGTATATCAGCATAGTGAGATCAACCCCTTTAAAAGGCATTTGCCAAAGAAGCTGAGTTCCTCACCCCTAAAAGGCTGAATACTCCACTTTGAGGCTTGAAAAAAAGGGGCGTTGTGTTTATGTGTTTAAAAAACAAGTACCTCCTCTGTGATGTCGTCACTCCAACCTCCCATGCACGCTCTGATAGTCAGTTCTGTATTTGAGCATAACATGTATTTGGCTAATCCACAGGGGATTAACTGTATTGTGCTCAAGTTCTCCCTCTTATCTGCCACTCTTGAGGAGAAGTAAGATCTGTGACGGCAGGTCTTTAAATTTGTTTTGAACTGCCTGCAGGGGGGGGGGGGGGGGGAAGGAGGGTCTGAGCAGGCAAGCGTCTGCATGTTACTCAGGTAATTACATTACAACCATGGATTCTCTATACAGCAGGACACAGGCTACTTCTCCCCCAGTGCCTTTCAAATGCTCGTTCATGTTCCTGCCATTGATAAGAAGTGCAAACAACTCAAGGCGGCCAATCAGCTCCTGTGAGCCGGGTTGTGTCTAATGTAAACTGTCAGGAAAACTAAGAGCATGTAAGGAAGGCTGTAGCTCTCTGAGGCTTCCCTTTTTTATGATATATATTTAGAAAGTTGTTAAATACCATTTTAGAGGATCCACACGTCAACATTAGATCGTTGGCAAAACCCTTTAGAGTGTGTATGTACAAAAACTATTGAAAATACTGTTTTTGGTTTATTCTCATGTCGCCAATCACCTGTGTGTCTGTGTAGAGAAGTAAAAAAAAACCAAGTTCTGCTTTGGGTCTTGCTTGGCTTGTTTTTTAAAGTTTTAAGTGTTTCTTATCCTTGACCCTGTTGTAAATTGGGTCAGGAGTTGGATGATTACCCTATTCATGACTGGTCCTGAAACTATCTAGTTCTACAGTGTCTAAATCTATTCACCACATAAATAATCTCGAGTGTAATAAAGTATACCAGAGAGACTGTAATATATTACCCGCAATTAATCTTCCATAGATTAGCAAGAGTTAACAATGCTGATGAAAAATCCAAACTTCCAAATTTATAAATAGCTGCACACTAAAGGAACAAGATGATTAGCTTATGTTAATCGGTCCTAAATTAAACCACAATTAAAACAGCTTAATTTTTCTTTAATTAGTAGTTTCAGCCTCTCCAAGAAATTGAGGATCATTCATAGATACCCTCATCTCTGACTTCATGGTAACATCTATGCATTGCACGGCAGTTAACCAGATTTTCTAGGGCACTTTCATCAATATGAAGCAGAAACTTCCTCCTTGTCAATTGTGTGAATATGCCGCACATTAAAAAATAAAATGGCAATGTCTTGAAATGTGGGACTAAATTATGACTTTCAGGAGATAGTTGTCTATCACTGTTTGTGCTGGTATATCCATAAGACAGATTGTGTGCAAGATCCAAGTTCTTTTTTCATGCATGAAAGTGATGCAGATAGCTTAATTTACCAAGGCAAAATTTAAATGAAAAAAAAACAGGTGAATTGTCCTTTTTTCTTTAGTTTTTCACGCTAAACTTACATTGAATTTTTTGTTATAAGCTGGGAAACCTGATTCAGAGATGTAGTAAGGAACCCTAGTTATTATGACAAATTATCTGTTTGAGGGCATTTTATGGTGTTTTGGTCTACTTTTGCACTTCTGTTGTATTACATGTAATTTATTTTTTTATATTATCAAAAAGGTCCAGTTTTGTGGATTCTGTTAAAGAGAAAGGAGTGAATGTGCCACCAGAATGACCTATTGGGTAAATTAAAGGGGTGTTATCGTTTGAGCTGTTTCATTGTGTCCAGTTAATTACCTCAGATTGAGCTTGAAAATACATGGGGCGTGATCTCTCCTGTCAGCAGTGTGTCTCTCCTCCCAGGAGGCGTGCCTCTCCCCTCACTGAAGAACTGTGACTTCTTCATTTTGTTTTAAAAGCAGGGGAATGACAGTAGGATTTCCTGGATGTTAACAGTCTGTAGCCTCCTGCATGCTTCTTATGTCTGTAGCCTTGAGGCTCCAAACTCCAGCAAGCACTGTCATATGTTAAGTTTACACACAACTGAAAGGGCCTGCAGCTGTTTGTTAAAGATCTCTGCTTCCTGTCAGTGACATGTGAGTGAAACGATGGGTGGAGAAGCAAATCAGCTCATCTTGCAACTGGACTTGGCTGATGGTGAAGCGGGTAGAGCAGTGATTGATTATTGTTTTGACAACGAAGGGCAGAGTTTGGAGTTCTAGTCCCTCACAGGGGTATTTTTTTCCCCCCTAAATTCTAACTATGTTAGAGAGACACTAAAATATATATGTTAATCTCTATAATGATATATATACACATACAGGGCTTCCCCTATATATTCTCATCCCCAGAATATATGACATTAGTATGCCAATATGTTGGAAGTGCTTGGTGTGACTGCAAGGATAGGACACTATATTGGGGAGCTTTGTCGTGTGTATCTGAATTAAAATTATAGGATGTTCACACATATTTTCATATCTTTAATATGTTACAATTTTAATAAGAAAAAAAACAAAAACCATAACTGATGGACTTGAATTCCAAACCTATACTATCTTGTAGGGTGATACACTAAGCACTACTCATTTACAAGGAACTCATGCAGACAGAGTGTGAAATCCTTTTTTATTACAATACAGGTGATGAACGTTCATAAGAGGCGGGGCTTGCATTTGATTGAGAACAGGAACGCCTTCTTTTTCAAGTAGCAGCTTAAGGACTGGATCTGTGAGGAGGTTAATCAACCTCTTGGCAAGAAACCCTTTAAACAGAGTAATAATTGCCCAGAACATTGGACCCTAAAGCTGGGAGATGTACATAGAGCAGAAAGACTTTGGTATGTCATATCGATCTTTAACAGCTCAGAACGGGAGTAAACACAGGAGGTGTGCCAGGCAAGCCAATACACAGTGCCAGGCGGGGAGTGGCGGGGCATTTACTGTTTAGGGGAGTATCCCAACAGGTGAATGAAATGTCAGCCCAGCAATCACAGTGACAGGGGCGTGTCTAGGGTGCAGATCGATACAGGGGCGTTTGACCCAGCAACAGCAGAAATAAAAGACAGTTTTACATAGAAGCCTCATATCACTGCTAAACACAGTAGTGACAGAGGTTGGGTAATGCAACCAATTTTCAAAAGTGTTATTTTTACTGTCCCCATAATCTGAGACATGATCTTTGTAACGATAAAACCCCTTTAGCTACTTTTTTGTATTAAAGGGGTACCCCCATCTCATCCACAATATATGTCATAAATATATGATATTCATGGGTCCCAACTGTGAACAACACCTCTCCAGTATGAGGGTCCAGGGCTATAGACACAACAGGCAGTTGTCCAGAGGACCCATGAGCATAGGGGTCTCTAGCAGTCCGAGATATGGTGATATTTTTTCTGTGTATAGTCGTATTATTTAGTAACTGTATAGCCATCATTTGGAGGTATCATACATAAGAGATTGTCTTATGGCTATTTGTATGTATTTATGTAAAATATGCAAATTATATACATAGATAATACTTTATAGACCCTGCCAATTGAAACAATGACACTCTGAAGATGCCAAGAGACAGATAAATTCTTAAAATATAAATAATTGTGAATTGCATTACTTCTATATCTAGAATATATGAAAATATTAAGCTCTTAGCGCACATCTTTGATCAAAACTGTGAGAGCCCATCCACCAATGGAAAGGTTGCCTCAGTTCAGATGGGGACCTTCCCTATACAATCTTGCTTCCCTCAGTCCCTTTCCAGGCTTCCATACTTTTCTGGGCATGAAGATCCCAGTGATACTCTATTCTGATTAAAAACAGCCACTGTTCTTGTCCTTGTCTGCTGGAGAAAAGTGGCCCTCAAGGGGTGTCATATTTTATCATGATAAGAGGCGTGGCCTGTTGTGATGTCATGTTTTTGTGCGGGGCCCAATGCACTGTTTTGCTTAGGTTCCCATAATGCTATTAAGACAACCTTGAGTGGGTCCCTCAAATTCCCATCTCACTTCATGTTATGACCACTAGAAATGCAGAGGTGGACAGACGTGTAAGGCTCTCTCCACTTATTCCTATGTGAGTTCCAAATACAGCCAATCACACTTTTTATGAACATTTATCTTAAAAAAGGTCTTAATTTTTTCTACTTTCTTTTGATAAACGAAGTTTAGAAAACGGGGTTTATATTCTTGGCTATAAACAGTTTACTTTTAGATACACAGGATTGGACTGTTGATGAAAAATCCACAAAGAAATACAGTAGCACCAAAGTGGATGAGATCTGAACCAATCTCATCCACAAGCTGTGGAAATGTTCATGTGCCCATTTCAGCCAATCATAGGCTTTGGCAGTCACTTGTGGACACTTCAACACTGGAGCTGAAAGTAACAAGACCTGGCAGTGTATCAAAGAAGTCTTGGCACAGGTATAGTGGATATACTGATTTTTTTTTAGACAAGCTTTTGGATTCCAAGTCACATCTGCACTTAAATTACTGTATCCATACCAAATCTAATCCATGTGAACTTACCCTAAACAGGACATAGGTCCAGCAAAGGTCCAACAGAAGATCACATTAGTCTTGATTCACAAACATCTTATTACAATTTATTCATAATCTAATCTTTGTGTGCAATGATAATAGCACAGCTTAGAATAAAGATAAAGTGACCACACACATGTTCTGTATACAGCAGATAGATGATGGGTTCTAGAATCATCTCTCCTAGTGGGCCTAAAAAAGTATATGGTCTGTTTTGTACTTAGTACTACTTAATGTTCTTTTTAAGGGGTTGTCTTGCCATGCTATTTCACGGAACCACAGCCAGCTTCAGACTCACACTTCCAGGTCAGCCTGCAGGTGATTATATATATATAGCAATGATTGGCATATCAGCTCTGCTATTTCTAGCTATTTATGTTAAAGTGATATGACTGCAGGAGATTTATAATCTGTAATGCACAAAGCAACAGAGCTCCAAGAGTTAACACATGTTATTAATTTAGGTAAACAAGCCCCTATGCTAGAGATACGACTCTGCAGGGAGTGACTCACCATGGTCAGGTGGTAGCTTGGAACAATCAGATAAGAGTAAGAGCAGGGAAAGTTGTTCGGTAACCAGAACAAACTTGTGTACACTATCTCCAGAACAAAGCAAAATAAAACAGCAATGCATTTGGTAAAAGTCTTAATTTACCTTTCCCTTCATGTTAAAAGCTAATCATTGTGGGGAGAAAACTTTTCTAAGTATAACTGTAAAAATTGTATTCATGGTATGTAATATTATGACAGCCTTTTCTTCAACTATCTAAATTATCCAGCCTATAGTTACATTAATTGGCCTTCACTGAATCACTTGATGTCCTAGCGATAGAGTGTACAGATGCAGGCAGCATTTATAGCACAATAAAATGAGGGAAAAAAAGATATTGTATTTTTCAGCTGCAATATCTGGCAATCCTCAGGCAAAACGGAAATTTATGGAGTAGAAAAAATCTATAGTGATTTCTCAGTGAACTGGAAATGCAGAGAAGAGGGGACACATATGTCATGAAAGATTCGCTTTTTCCTTGTCACATGTCATTGCTGTTTTTGAGAGATAGTAAAAGGAAAGAAAGTAAAACAAGGAAACAAATCTTAAGTGACCGTTGAAAAATTGTCCTCGTACAAAGATACTGCTGTGCGGAAATTTGTTCAACAAGCTCTTATGAGCAGAAAAGTGTCATTTTCTTGTATCTTATCAGTGACAGCCCATTGTAGACCATGGCGGTTTTCATTCCAGAAAGTTAATAACATTCTGTTCAGCTGAGGTCATTTTAAAACTTTTTGTATAAAGCACTAGTTATGGGTTTGAACGCACAATACACCGATATACCAAATTTAATTGTGTTGAAAATTTTAACTTTTGACCTGAAATTCTTAAAAATGTAAAAATGGCTAGATAGTGTTCCCCATTAGCTGAAAATATCTGGATCGTTTTTCCAGATCCTGTGATGCTTCTAGTAAGTGGTACGGTCCCCTGATGATACCATGAACATTTGGTAAGAAACCAGTCACTTAGACTTTGCTGCCCCTGTTTTTGAGGGCCCATTTGGGTTTTGGGACTTCTTCTGCTCTGACTTTTGGTAGTGTCAATTTTCAAATCGCCTTTCCCCTGAAAGGGGAAAGACAGCCCTGAACCCTAGTTCCCACACTACCCCTTTTTCTGTGATAGTCATTATTTAAAGTGTTGCATGGGTGTCCGTGTAGGATGACCCATTTCAGCTCTCTATTACCAGCTCCCTCTGCTTGACATCGGGGATGTGGGGAAATTTTAACAATTTAAATTGTGGTCAATAGCAAATGTGACTCCTAATTGTTTTCTAGACATGCTCCCTCTGTTATTTCATTTTCCCCCCCTGAAAGGGGTTAAGAAAAACGAACCCCGGGCTCGTAAAAGCTAATAATCCATGAAAAAATGAAGGTTAAAAGTGAAATTTTTTTTTAAAAAATGCAAAAGGGGGTTTTAAAAACCTTCGAAAAAATTAAAAACATACCTTGAACAAAATTAGGTTTCACGCTAAAACACCACCTTTTCCTCAGAAGTCATACATCAAGGGGGGAAATGGGGGGAATTTTAAAAAGTGAAAACCAATTGGACATGGACACTGCAATCAAACAAAAATCGGGTGATTTCCAAAATGAGGTGGTAGATATTGATTGGATGGAGATAGTGTCAATCAAATGCGGATGTCACAACAGATAAACAAGTGTACCGTATACAAAGTTAACAAATTAAAACAGATAGAGGTACATCATAATAGCAAAAACAAGCCTATTTTGGGCAACATGATCTTAGAATGATGATGTAAAACATTATACATGGAATCGTAATCTATTACAGTCAAGACGCGAAAGAAAGAAATGCTGTAATATCACACAATGAGCACATAACTTATGATTGGTTAGTAGAAACAGGTAAAAATAAACCGACCAAAGACTGTATAGTATAGCGGGAAATACAAATACTATGTAAGGTGCGATTAGGGGATGTGTCTAAATGTAACTGGAAAAATGGAAATCTGGAAAGCTGGCCAATAGGGAGAAGAGCTCTCTTCTATGAGAAATAACATAGTAAAAAACAAATGCAGAAGTGTATAGTGAAGATTAGTGTGATTGGACAAGAAGATAGGGTGCTCGGCTCAACTAGCCAATAGGAAGAGAAGCTCTCTTCTATAAGAGATAACATGGTAAAAAACAAGTTTGGAAAAATTTTTCTGAAGCTTATGGGTTGGACAGAAAGATAGGGGGCTCGGCTCGACTGGCCAATAGGAAGAGGAACTTTTGTCTATAAGAAATAACATGATAGAAGCCTGATGCAGAATTGTACACGTAAAGTCTGTTTAAGTGTATTGCTTTTAATTGTGCGAAGGTTTACAAGCCCTTTGGGGTTTTTAAAATAAAAATTACCTTTTACCTTCTTTTAAAGGTTTATTAGCTTTCACAACCCCCGGGGTTAGTTTTTTTCTGTTGTTCTATCCTTTACTGCTGTCCACGGATTGGTTGAAGACCCCGGCTCAACCACCCACCCCCTAACCACATAAAGATTGTGCCCTACATTACTACACAACTCCACAAGGGGCATTCTGGGAAACTTTTTTTTTCATTTATCATGGCATATTTCACGTTTGTGCCCCCTTACTTTTCTTTTTTCCCCAAGTAAAAAGGATTAAAACATCAGTGGGGGGCTAAGAAGAGACCTCAATCTACTAGTACGAAACCTATAAAGTAAAGGAAATGTAATGGTTGTGCCCCCTTTGCTGAGGGCAGCAAAGCTGTGTCAGACCGTGTTCCCACACCGTGCCCTTATTCTGAAAAGTTGTGTATTTTTTAGAGAATTTCCCCCTCAAATCTTATTCAGAGTGGGTGTTAGTTCCACCCCCAAAGGCAGCCCCACCCGACAGTTATTCCATGTTTTCCTATTCAAATTTAATATTTGACAGTTGAGGGGGGGGCAGGGCTACCCAGGTGGGCGGGGTTTAAAAAAAACTGACTCTCTGGGGGACTCTTCGAATGACTCTTCTTTGGGAAAATGCAGATTTGAGCTTAAATCACAAAAACTCCGCATCTTACGAAAAGGGGAACCAGCGCGGGAAACAGCGGCCTGACATACCTTGTTCTGTCCCACCGGGTTAAAAACTATGTGACGGTTCCTTTAATGCATTGCACAATATAAGTAGTGCAGTGTTTCATGTAAGGGGCCCTTTACGGGACAAAAATCGTAAAAAAAATATAAACATTTAATACAATCTTTAATAGAGTAAAAAAAAAAAATATCTGCCATTTGCTTTTGCAAAATGTTATTTTTTTAGGAGAAAAAAATGTTATGCATTACTTATATATCCCTCGTGCTGAATAATGTAAAAAAAACTAGAATTGCTGTATTCTATTCACCTTTTGTCTCTGAAAAAAATAGAATAAAAGTAATTTAAAAATCATATGTACGTTTTTTATATAATTGAAACTAGAAGTATCCAAAAACAAAAAAGAAACAAAAAAAAAATTATTTTTAGAATTTAAAAAATTTTTAAGATGGGTTTTTGAGCTTTAAAGGGGATTTCCCAAAAAGGGGCACTTACCTAGCTCTGTCCACGAGAGCAGGATATATACAAATCATGCTGAGTCATAAGCTGCGGGGGGGAGGGGAAGGGGGGGAGTGAGGATGAGGAATCCAAAGGGGGGTCTAAAATAAAAAATAAACAGTCAAGGTGGGATTCTCAAATACGCAAGACGCCTCAGACTTCATGCTGCCGTGCCTTAAAAAGCCCTTCATTTTGCCTGTCATCAGTAAAAGGTTTCCGCAACACGGGGCCCGTCAGTCCGGGTGTGACTAGGGGAAAACTTTTAAGTAACCCAAAGGGGAATTGGAATGTGTAGCATTCAGATTTTCACTTTTTTTTAATCACAAATATTTGAAAAATGAAAATTTAAAAACCCCTTTTTGGGGGTTTCCCAGCAACATTCTGGTGGGCAAAAACCCCCCCTTAAAATGAAAATAAAACATCAATAAACTGTAAAAAATTTTATTTTATTATCAACTCCCTTCTTTTATTTTCTGCCTCGTTTTTGAATTTTAATGTCCCCTTATCATTTAGGTTAGGGTCCACCTGTGCCTCAACACCCTTGTGCATGTGCCCTTTTAGTTGGAACACCCATTGGATGGGGCCAAAAATGATAAAATTTATGTAAAAAAAGAGTTTTATTTTTTGGCTCAAAATAGGTAGGTTGCCAAAAAGGGAAAAAGTCCCTTCATTCCCTTTTTGTGATTGAGGCTAAAACCTTGTCTTGGCTCTCATTCTTTGTGCTATTCTTCCTTGTTATAACTTCTGATCTTGACCCTGCCTTGTTGCTGAATATTGCCTTAAGCTCATTCTTAGGATTGTTCTTCTTCTACCTTTTGTTCTAGTCTTTTGACCCTTGCTTTGTTCCTACTATTTCCCCCCTTTATCATGTTTCTTGTTGTTGGTGTGACCTTTATTTTTTGTTTTTAAGTGCACTTCATCCATAATGCCTCAAGGGTTTTTTTCAAGCCCCATTAAAGAGTAAAAAACAGATCCCTTTTTAATGGACCCAATGATGACCCCGTGGGTTCCATGGAAATTATTTTTTTTATAGAAATAATACAGGCATACTGTGCATTTTTTTTCATTTTTGCCAAACCTCCCAGCTGTGAACCTGGTCAAAAAACTGTAACTACTTTGGGGGTGAAACCCTTGGGGTCTGCCCGAAAGGGGCACATGCCCACTGAGATCAGAGTTAAAACGAGGGGACCCCAGACTCTGCACCCCAATCTAGCTATCTAACAGATTACGATTTAGCGAATCTAAAAATCTGAATGTGACTGAAAAGGAATGTTTACAGGCTTTGGGGGCGTATGGTATGCCCGGGTTTTTTGAAGCATGGCCAACGTGCTAATTCAAAGCACGGTGACCCAGCCCCCCTTGGGGTAAGTGCTGCAAAAAATTGACTTTAAAACTTTCTCCCCGGCGTACAATTCGATCGTATTGTACGCCTGGGGAGACGACACATAATTCATATCTCTCTATGAGAGCTATGAATTACCATAATTGCGGCACACATTTTGCTGCGTATAAAGCACATTACGCGGCGAAATACGCGCGCAATTACGCTTACAAATAATCCCTGTAAACATGTCTTAACAATGGTCTTCAACCTTTAAATTTGAGTTTAGATCTGAGTTAAATGATAAAATTCTTTCTACATTAGGTAAACAAAGAGTGTGATAGTAATACATACAGATTTAAGCAGCTTATACTGAGGCTAAGGCTATGTTCACACGGCTGATTTTTGGACGGATTTCATTCCGTATTGCGCGCCATAAAGTGCTCTAATATGGCCGAAATCTGTCCCAGACATTACAATAATCCACATTCTCATAGAGAACTATGGATTACGTCTCCTCTCCCCGTTCATGAAATACAGCGAGCGGGGAGAAAGTGACATGTCAATTATTCCGGTGGGATACGTGCCGAGAATGATGCATGTCTATGGGGCCGGCGAGCAAAAGGCCCCCGCCCTCGTACACAAGTCGTAATTGCGGGCGAAATCCGTCCCACAATTACAGCGTGAATAAGCCGTGTGAACCCTGCCTAACAGGTAATGTATACACCTGTTTGCAGTTAGGTTCTCCTAGAGGCACTAGAGGCAGCAGGAAGTTTGTAATTTTGATGTAACACATATCTGTGAACGGACACAGGGGATTTTAAGTGCTGTATAAGAAAAATCATAATGCTATCTTAATACAGTTATACCAATGTATGATTTAGTATATCTGGTGTATCATTCTGCTCAGCCAGGCAGTGGCACAGAGAAGGATGACGCTTTGGTTTAAAAAGTGTCATGGGAACAACCCATTCGCACCTGTCCCGGGGTTTCGGGGCCCCCTTCAGGAATTTTCGGGCCCCCCCAAAAAGCAAAAGTTTTTCCTCCCCACCCACCCCACACTCAAAAAAAAATGGTTGGGGAAATAATGGTGAAAAAATGCAAGGGGCCTTTTTTTGGGGGTTTTATTTTTTTGGGGGAATTTACTATTGATAGTAATTTTAGTTTTTCTTACTTTATGGTCAGTAGAATTCTGTCGATATCAGATTTATATATAAAGCGACTTTTTATGGACAGGGCGTGACAGTTTTTTTCTTTTTTTTGGCCCAAAAAATTTCTTTCCCCCCCTTGGGAAGGGGGATGTATGACTATCCAAACCCAAAATTTGGGGCTTTGCTTGGGCAGCCCTACATTTTTGGGTATGCACCAGTTCCCCCGGGTTGTGTTGTGCCATTTTTCCTTTAAAAAAACCGGCACTTTTTTTTAAACAGCAAAAAAAATTTTTTGGCCGTACAAAATCTCCCAAAAAATTTTTTAAACACTTGTGTTTTGGCGACGCACACATTTATCAAATTTTCTTTGGAAAATTTTTTTCATACATACAAAAGGGTTTTCTCCCCAAAATTTTTACGGGGAATTTACACCAAAAACCCTTTTCCCATCAGAAAAATTGTTTAATTTTTTTTTGGGGGGTTTTATGGGCCACACCAGGGCATTTATTCCTTGGGCCCCTTTGGGGGGAAATTCCTTTTACTGTGCCATGTCGGGGCCCTTTCCTTTTAAATGGGGCCCCCAATGGGCCATGCCTTCCTCCATCTCAGCCCATCCCGGGCGGGTCCCCTTGTAGTCATTGATGCTCCCCAATTAATTTATAAAAGGGGCCAAATCCCCCACTTTATGGGCAGAAATTGGGGAAAACACCTTCATTGTCGGCCTAAATTTTTTCCCTTAGTTTTGGGTTTTAAAAAAAAAAGGGGCCAAACTAACTGCACCTGTTTTTTTCCCATTTAAACTTGGGCCCCCTCCCAGCTTCCCCTATACTATTCTATAGGTGGCCCTCCCCTTAAAATGGATTTTTAACACCTAGGCTTAATGTTTCTTGTTGGGGCGGGCAATTTAAAAAAAACATTGATTCAAAGATTTATTTAAGCAAAAAAAATTGAAAGGGCCTTCTCTTAAATAAAAATTGCAATTGGAGGCTTTAAAAACGGGGTTCCAAAGGTTACAAAAATTTGCACATTTTTAACGAAAGGCTATATTTGTCTTTTCAAATTTAAAGCAAGTAAAAATATTTTTTTAACAGGGGGGAAACCCAGAACTAAAAATTTGTATTCCCCCATTAAACCTGTTAAAAAATTTTTCAATAAAAGATTCAAAAAAAATTCCTTTCCAATTTTAAATCATAAATAAAATACTTGTTAATTGTGGGAAGTTAGAAATGGGGTTGTAAGAAAACTTTTCATTTTTTAAAAATTTATAACATTTCCCCCTTTTGTTTCTTTTTCCTCTTTCCAATTATCTTAAAAAATAATTAGGTTTTTTTTGCCTATTAAAATGGTTTGAGTTTATAAAAAGTTCCAAAAATACTTCAATATTTGGGGTAATTTAAACTCAGAGAGAAGAATATATGTAAAAAAAGCATTAGAAAATTTATGTAAGATAAAACCCCTAGACTGTCCCCCACTAGGGAACATTCAAGCCTTAAAGAAAAGTGGGCTTTGTGGGACCCTTATAAATGTCCCCCAACCCAAAAGTGAGGTTTTTTAAAAAAGAACCGTCAAATACATTATGCCCCCCCTTGCGGGCACAGCAAAAAAGCTAGTGACAGACCCGCTGTTTCCCCGTTTCTGGTCCCCCTTTTTCTTTCAAAAACCCGCAGTTTTTGCATTTACCCCCACTGTTTTTTTTTTCCCCAGCACCTCTTTGATCAAAGAAGTTAAACAGCGTTGGCCAAGGAGAAGGCGAGAAGCGGTTCAGCACCAAGGTTGAGGAGAGAAACATGGAAGGCGGGTTTGGGTAAACGAAAGGGGGGAGGGAAGCGGCTTGTAGGAAAACCCGGGTTTAGGGTTTCCGAAGTACAACAAAGGGGCCCAAAAAATTAGGGCCTAACTTTTAATGGGGAATTTTACTTTTTCCCGATAACCAAAAAACCCATCACCTGGTTAAATTATGGGCGGAGGCCTACGGGAAAATTCAAACCTGGCCTTGGGGCGGGGCGTTGGCCCCTAGAAGGTTCCCGTGTGTGACTTTCCAAAAATGCCTTGATGTCCCGCACTTTGGGGATCCACGGAGGGGAAAATGGGCCCGAGGTTGCCAGGGGAGAGGGGGGCGGGAGTAGCCCCCCAACACAAAAAAAAAAGGGGAGGCTCCAGCGGACCCGAACTAGGGAAAATTTACGAAGGAAAACCCCCCCAAGGGAGGGGGTCAACCAGGTTTTTCCCGACGGGGCGGGGGGTACAAAATGTCGAAGGGAGGTTTCCCAAAACGTGGTTTTAAACCCCCCCCCTAACCCCGCCCAAATTGTTTTTAGGGTGGGATGCAGGAAAAGTCAAGCGAACCTGAAACTGACCCAAAAGAGCCCGCCAAATTCAAAACAAACTGGGAACCCCCCATCCGAACAATATGCCCAAAGGGGGGACCCCCTGTAAACGAAAAAGGATGAAAGAAGGCTGGGCCACTGGGGGGCAGAGGGCAACCCGGCAATGGGAAAAAAGGGAGCCAATTTTCGAGAACCTATTGTCACCACCCATTGAAAAGTGTTTTAAGAAAGGGGGCCGGGGGGTTTCCCAAAAAAATCCATGGCTTCATGGGACCAAGGTCTTTCCCGGCCCGGGAAAAAGGTTTAAACAGACCCCGGGGGTGAACAAGGTAAATTTATTACGGGCAAGGAATACAGCCAGCTCTAAAATTTTTGGGGAGGGGGCCACCAATTTTTTAAAACAGCGATTGGGTTTCAGGGGCTTAAAGGACTCCAGGGAACCCCTGTTGGGGCATTCCCCCCTTCAGGGTTACAAGGGCACAAAGGGAGGGCGTATTTAGGGCTTCCCAGGGGCAGATGTTAAGGGCCCCCGGGGCCACCGTTTAGGGACGTTCAAAGGGGGAATTTTTGTCAGAGGGGGCGGCTCCAAAGCCCACGTTTCTGGGATCGAGGAAGGGGGGGCGTCTGCTCTGACGTTTTTCCCCCTGGCCCAAAGTTTAAGAAGAAAAAACAAAGCAGGCGGGAAAAAAAGTGACCCCCCTGGTTTTCCGAGGGTTCAGTCGTTTGGGGAGGGCTGCAGGTTTAAAAAAGATTTTTTTTGATCATGAATATATCGATGGGGTGCGAGCTCCCTCCAACAAGTGCCCCCATTCTTCTAAGGATAACTTGATGGCCAGTAATTCGCAATCACCAATTGTCTAATTCTTCTCAGCTGGCCTGAAGGTTTTTGAGAAGAAGCCGCAAGTACGTAGTTTCCCAGAGGAGGTCTTCTGTAGGAGGACAGTGCCTGCCCAAATGAGGAGGCGTCCACTTCTAGGACGAATGGACGCTGCGGGTCTGGGCGAGACAGGACTGGAGCAGAAGCAAATGCTGACTTAAAGCGATCAAAGGCTTCTTGGACTTCTGGAGGCCTGGATTTGGGGTTGGCATTTTTCTTCGTAAGGGCCACCAGCGGGGCCATGAGCGTGGAGAAATGCGGGAAGAACTGTCTGTAATAATTTGCAAACCCCAGAAAACGTTGGATAGAGCGAGGCCCACTGGTCGGGGCCACTGTAAGACTGCAGACAGTTTTAGAGGGATCCATCTGGAGACCCGATCTGAGACGATGTCCCCCAGGAAGGTCAACAGGTGCGTTCAAACAGGCATTCTCCAGTTTGGCATATAACGGGTGGTCATGGAGACGTTTGAGCACCTGGCGGACTGGTGGCGGTGAGTTTCCAGATCAGGAGGAAGATTAAGATTCATCAAGGTAGACAAATAACACAGATGTAGAGGAAAATCGCCGGAAGATCTCATTGACAAAATTCTGAACACCGCCAGAGCGTTTCAGAGCCAAATGGCATGACGAGATATTCAAAATGGCCATCTCGGGTATTAAAGGCCGTCTTCCACTCGTTGCCTTCACGGATATGAATCAAGTTGTATGCTCTACGTAAGTCCAACTTGTAAAAAAATGTTGTGCCACGTAGGCGATCAAAAACCTCTGAGATCAGAGGCAGGGTGTATCGATTTTACGGAGATTCTCCTGGATATATTCCGACATGGCCTTAGTCTCCGGGACAGAAAGAGGATAGACTCTGCCTCAGGGAGAAATACTACCGGGTTGCAGGTCAATATGACAGTCAAACAGCCGATGCGCAGGAAGAGTTCCGGCCAGTCTTTCGGAAAAAACGTCGGCTAGATCCTGGTGCGGAGTGGGAAGACCCGGAAGAGGCTTCGTAGGCTTTACAGAGGCGGGCCATAGAGCTGGATGGAGAACAGGCAGGCATCGCGAGTGGCACGCGGGACCCCAACGGATATTTTCGCCGTGTTCCAATCTAAGGTCGGAGCATGGTCTTGCAACCAAGGGAGGTCCAGGAGGATTTCAGAAGAGGAGCGAGGCAGAGCAAGAAGTTTCAGAGTCTCCTTGTGTAGGGCGCCTATCTGCAAGATGAGGGGAGCAGTGCAGAACCGAATAGCGTCCTTTAGGCATACGCCACTGACGGAGCAGACAAACATGGGTTTCTGCAGAGGGGTCACCAGGAGACGAAACTTGGACACCAGAGCTTGGCTGACAAAATTTCCAGCGGACCCTGAATCAAGGAAGGCGGTGGCTTGAAAGGTGCTGCCCGGCGCAATTCCACAGAGTACGGGAATGGTCAGACGGAAGGAGGCCGCACTGACACCTAGGGATGCCTCTCCTGCGAGCCCTAGGTGCGAGAGCTTCCTGGGCGCACTGGACAGTCCCCAATGAAGTGGCCAGAACTGCCACAGTAGAAGCACAGCTGCTTCTTGCTGGGTCAGGTGGGCTCTCTCGACCTGCAGGGGTTCGTCCTCAGGAACCATTGGCGGAGGAAGTGGAGGTCATTGGAAAACAGGAGCCAGACGAGGTAGCCGGCATGGTCGGGCAATCTCCCGTTGGAGGTGGAGCTCTTGTTGTCTCTCGGCAAACCCAATATCAATTCGGGTAGCTAACCAAATCAGTTCATCCAGAGCAGATAGCAGGTCCCGACCAGCGAGCTCGTCTTTAATACGCCCAGAAAGGCCTTGCCAGCAGGTCACCACCAAAGCCTCGTTATTCCAGTCCAGCTCAGAGGCTAGGGTGCGGAACCGCATGGAGTACTGACCCACAATAGAGTCGCCCTGACGGAGACGGAGCAGAGCTGCGGCAGTGGAAGTGGTGCGGCCAAGTTCCTCGAAGAAGGTGCAGAACCCCTGGAGGAAGGCTTGCAGACTTGCCGTCAACGGATCTTCTCGGTCCAGTAGTGGAGTGGCCCAGGCCAAGGCTTCCCCCGATAGGAGGTTAATTATGAAGGCCACTTTAGCCCGCTCGGTAGGGAATTGAAGCCCCAACATCTTGATGTGGATGGAGCATTGACTGAGGTAGCCTTGGCACTTCTTGGGGTCTCCATCATAGCGAGAGGGGAGCGGCCGATGCAGACATGGTCCAGGTGCAAGAGCAGGTAGCGCCATGGCTGCAGGAGCAACTGGTGCTGGCGTGGCAGAAGCAGCCGCAGGCGGAGGTAGACCGGCCGCAAGGTTCTGCCTCATGGCCGCGAGCTGGTCAATACGCTGGCTCTGCTGGGCGACGGCCGTCGTAACGTCCCGGAGCTCGGGCAAAGGTACTCTGGCGGAATCCATGGCCAGTTTGTACTATAAGGGTTCGGTGGATTCGCTGGAACACTGCAAGCGATGATAGTTAAGCCACGCCAGGGAGCGGAGTCTAAGTAGCCCCCGGTATTCACCAGGGCCCGCCGCAAAGCGGAATAGACTTGCTGCGGCGTGAGGCTACCAGGTCTCTACCCCTGACGTGACTTGCTTGCTTGCGATGGCGGCCGGGGTAATGCGTGGTACAGAATCGTAACCCAGAGGCGTCGTCGGAGACAGGCAGGATAGGCGGCAGAGGTTCGTGGTCAGAGACGGGCAGACGGTTAGGGCAGTCGACAAACGGGCAAGGTCAGGAAACGTAGCGGAACAGACTGGTATACTGGTAATTGATATGGAAATCTGACACTCTCAAGACTTGCTAACGCACACCAACAAACTGGCAGAGAGTGCAGGGGGCGTGTACAATATATAGGACCAACGGCCAGCAATTAGCAAATTACCGGTGCGCTGGCACTTTAAATCCAGACCAGCCATTGTGCGTGCGCCCTAAGCAGCGGGTACGCGCATGGCGGCCGGCACAGGCAGGAGCAGGGGACACAGGAGCGTGGATGGGTAAGTTACTTGGCGCCGGAGCCCGGGCAGTGAGGGGCTGGACGCGGGCAGCCGTGGCACCCACGCCGGACCCCTGCGGCAAGGGGGGCGGCCGTGGGGGGCAATGGCACCCGCGCCAGCCCCCATGATAGTCTGTTTGTTGCCAGTCAGCCCCCATGATAGGTCATTTGTAACAAACTGTAAAGAGAGAACATAAATCAGGTATATTGGGATATCCATGTTGGAGTAATTTCCAATTTCTATGGAGTCATTGGTGAATTTTAGACATAATGGGGTGGTATATACTGATAAAGTAGGTGTATGGAAGGTGTGGACCAAAAATTCTTTGTGGTCTTGATTTGTTTTGAACTTTGGTACTATGTTTGTCTGGATAGCCTCTAGTGTAACATTTTTGGGCCATAGTATCAAGTTGTTGTGATTTTGTGATGGATTCGGTAACAATTGTGTTGATACACATGAATTGTGAAATGGGAAGCGATTCCTTGACATGGGCTGGATGACAGCTTTGATAGTGATGAGTTGTGATCAGTAGGTTAAGTATATAGGTCTGTGATGAGGGTACCCTGGAGAGTTTTGATGACCCAGGTGTCTAAAAAATTAGTTTTGGTCAGGTCCTTATGAATAGTGAATGTTAAGCAGACAACTGCACCACCTGCATCTGAGAGCAGCTGGTTCAACCTCTTCTGCCTGCAGCATTCCTTTTGCCCATATACCTCCAGTAAATGCCCTTTTCATCCGCACCTACCAATTTCCTGTTGCATATTCCCTCCAATCGATCTCTATTCACCCCACTTACTTATTTTTATATATAACCATATCTCCTTACCACATCCTGCACTGATACATGGTGAGTCTTAATCCCTAACTACCCTCCCTACCACTTACCATCACTTACCACTTTTTTATTTTAAACAGTATCAGCTGCTATTGGTACTTTCCATACCCTACTCTATGTCATTATCTCTCTTCTTACCAACCATTGGTAAGTGACCACTCTACTACTAGCTACCTATTGTCTTTTCCTTTCCTCCTTTTTCCACTTTTTCTTTGCTTGTTTTTTCCTCTGCTCTCTTTCTTTTTTTTTTCCTCTGCTCTATTTCTTTTTTTTTTCCTCCTCTTTTTTCACCTTTTTTTCTCTGGTCCATTTTCATATTCTTATTTTTATTTTTCAACTGTTTCATTTTTTTTTTGTTTCAGTTTTCCCCCTAATATTATGCATATTTGTTTCCTTTACTCTCAGTTGCTATTTTGTCTATTTTCCCTTTTCCCCTGTATGGTATCTGTAAACTTTGTATTATAAACTAGGTTTTTTTTTTCTAAGGAAACCCCTTTTGAATAAGGTTGGTTTTACTGAAACGAAAAAGGAAAAGATCACATTTCCTCCTTTTCATCCTTTTTTTGAATGGAAATGTTTAAAATGCCCGTACCAAAATTAAAACCTGTACCAATTCCTGACAGTGGTTTTTTAATAAAAAAAAAAAACAATTTTTTTCAATTAAATGCAAGCATTAATTTAGTGCTATGGTTTGTAAAAATTTTACCCCCACAAGGAAAAGAATTTGGGGGTAAAATTTCAAATTTTCCGCACCCCGTTACCCATATTTAAACCCCTATATGGTCTTTTGGATGGGGGTAAAAAATAGGTTTTTTTTTTTTTTAGGTTTTCTATGTACACGGTTTTTAAGCCCCTTTGGTCACTTTAAAGCAATTTAAAAAAGCTTTCTTAGTTGTTTTCCCCCATCCAAAACAAAGGGTCTTAGAAGATCCCAGCTATCTAACAAATATTAAAAAACCCCTTTATAACTAAGGTCCCAAGCCTGCTTACATCACCAAAAACAACAGCATTCATATCAGTTTCCCCCCTTGGGTCTAACTTTTACAGGGCCAAATTGTGGGTTTTGTGTGCTATGTGCTAGTCCAAAGCCGGCACTGCCACTGATGAAAAGCTTACATCTTTGTTAAAGGGCTCTCCCCCGAAGTCAATAAAAAACCAATCAACTCAAAATTGGAGTGGATGTAAAAAGGATAGGTTTTCCAGGTTTTTTGTGCAGAAAAAAAGTGGAATTTGAAAAAAAGGAAAAAAGGAAGGGAAGATTTTCTCATTTAAGGGGAGCACCCCAAAAGAACGGTTGTAAGTTTGTTTTGCCTTTCGCCCTTACTTACAACTGATTAACCACAAGGGCTTATGCCCCCTTTCCCCTAAAGTTTTGTAAAATTTCAATGCTAAGTGAGGGCGAAAAGGCAAAACCCAAAAACCCAAAAAACGGGTTTGTTCCCGGGGCTCTCCCTTTAAAGAGAGATCTTCCCTTCCCCGAGCCCCTCGATGCCTTTCCCCCACAAACCAGCCAGTATCGCTCTGCTTGCATGAAAAGGGGCAAAAAACCCCCAAACAGTGTTTTTGCGTTTAGATTTCTGGCGTGGGGTAAAAAACCCCTTTTTTCTTTTCAAAACTCAGTGGGTTTAAAAGCCCAAAATTTAGAATTTGTTACATCCAAAGAGGGCGCTGTGGGCTTTCACCCCCTTTCCCCTAAGCCGGGGTTTGTATGCAGGTGCAAATTAGGGGGCGAGGGGCAAAAAACTCTACAACCCGTTCTTTCCCGGTGCTCTCCTTAATGAGAGATTTTCCCCTTTCCCTGACCACTCGATGCCCCCCACACAGCCAGCCAGTACCCGCTCTGCTCTGCACTGAAGAGGGACAAAAATCTCTAAACAGCGTTGTCTGCAGATGAGAGATAATGGCGTGGCTAAAATCCTTTTTGCTTTCTCAAGACTCGGTGGGTCAAAAGCAAATTGAGGATTTGCTACATCAAACAGAGGGCGTTGTGGGCTTCTCAGCCCCTTTCCCATAATGCCTTGTGTTGAACAATGGGAGTGATAGTTGTGATTTGTGTGGTGCATTAGTTATTGAATAAAACAAACAACAACAGCAGTTCTGGGAATTCATCAGACTGTTTCTTGTGGACATTACACTTTTCTTTCAACAGGACACAGGTCCCCTCAAGACTGTACGCACACCTCACTCTGTGGTTTACGCTCAGAAAGTAAGCTTCTCAGCACAGTCCTAATCCAGTCATGCCAGATGCTGGCATCTGGCTTCACCAGATACACTCAACTCTGTCCTCTCTAGAGTCCCTCACTTCCAGCAGTTCCCTGTACTGCTGATAGAACCTTATAGGTCTCCAATTGCACTCATTTACGCGCTTCCCAGGTCCTAAAAGACTCTATATTTTGGTCCCTCTGGACACGAACATGTAACTACTGCAGTCAGTTACTGGTTATGGTCTATACTGGAATTATCTGGGATATAACTACAAATAGTCTCTGAGAGTAAACAGTAGGAGAAGAAAAAGAAAATCAATTTGCTGGACTAGTTAATCATTAATCTTCTGCCAGAACATACCTACAGTAGGTTGCTAAGGGGTCAAAAAACAAAGCAGATGCTTTAGTAAGTTCAGAAGCATAGCAAGCATAGTGTTTTTTCCAAATAAATAGGACATGGGCCAAAGACATCAACAATCATCAACTAGCTTGACCATGACAGGATATTGCTAATATTGCTAGAGTTGTAAAGAATCTAAAGTTATTTAGCTTAACATTCAATAATAAAGTAACTACTGACAGCAGAATCAAGAATTGCTGAGGCAAGAAACAATATGGACAAAATGGTTTGTACTCTTCTGTTAAAGAAAAAAAAAACACAATTGTCACTGAAATAACTTGAAACAGTCAATAGTAATAATAAATTTAAAATCACTGGAAATCAGACATTGCTTTTAAATTAGATTCAACCGAAAAATTAAAAAATAATAATAATGAAACTGGTTTGAACAAAAATATTGGTACCCACAGAGAAATATTAATTTAGGGTGTGTCCTGTAATTAGCATCACAGGTGTCTTAAAACTTGTAACCAGTCAATCCGCTTATTTAAAGGGTGAAAAGTAGTCAGTGTGCTGTTTGATATCATGGTGTGTACCACACTAAACATGGACCAAAGAAAGCTAGACAGAGAATTCCTATAGTTTAAGGCTATAAGATCATCCCAAAACAGCTTGATGTTCCTGTTACGAAAGTTGCAATATTATTCAGAACTTTAAAGGGGTTTTATCGTTACAAAGATCATGTCTCAGATTATGGGGACAGTAAAAATAAGCACTTTGTAATTGGGTTGCATTACCTCTGTCACTTGGTTTAGCAGATATGAGTTTCTCTTTAAATCTGTCTTCTATTTCTGCTGTTGCTGGTCAGAACGCCCCCCTGGTCAATTCTCGCACCCTAGACACGCGCCCTGCACTGTCATTGGCTGGCTGACATTTCAATCAGCCTGTTGGGATACGCCCCTAGACAGGAAACGCCCCAGCCACGCCCCCTGTGCTGTGATTGGCTGCCTGCACACTCTGTGTTTACTCCCTCTGAGCTGTTAAAATCGATAGTGAAACCAAGGTCTGCTGGCTCTATGTACATCTCCCAGCTTAGGTCAATGTTCTGGGCAATTACTGTCTGTTTAAGGGGCTTTTGTCAAGAGGTTGATTAACCTCCTCACAGATCCAGTCCTTAAGCTGCTACTTGGAAAAGAAGGCGTTCTGTTCCTCAGATCGAATGCAAGCCCCGCCTCCTTATGACGTCATCACCTGTAGTGTATAACATAAGGATTCAACACTATGTCTGTATAAGCTGCTTGTGTAGTGCAGTGCTTAGCTGATCAGGTCTGCAAGACAGAGGTTGGGAGTTCAAACCCCATCAGTAGATTTTTATTTTTTTTTTCTTTTATAAATTGTACACATATGTAAAGATATAAAAATATATGTGTAGACATCTATAATTTTATTCACATACACACACAAAGCTCCCCTTTTAGTGTCCTACCCTTGCAGTCACCCCAAGCATTTCCAACATATTGATAAAATGCTATATTCGGGGGGATGAGACATGATATAGGGGACTATGTATTGTATAAATACATTTAGGATTAAATATTATTTTAGGTCTCCTACATATGTGAGAATTTGGGGAGGGGGAATAACCCCTGTAGGGCTAGAACCCCAAAACCCCCTTCTTTGTAAAAGCAATACTCTATCACTGCTCCCGCTGCACCCCAGCTAAGTTGGACAAGCTGAGCAGGCCCTTTTCCCCAAAGGATTTGCTTTATCCCCATTGTTTTCACTCAATGTCTTTTTAAGCAAGCAGAATTTTTTTACTTGAAGTGACATTTGTAGTTGAGTAAAAATTTGCCTGTTGTCAGTACTTTTGGATAAAACCACTAGAATTTTTCAGGCTGGCTTTAAATTTTGTGTAAAAAGACATAGAAGGTGCTTGCTGGAGTTTGGGCTCAAGGTGCAGACTAAGCAGGCAGGACTACAGAGCTGTTATATCCAAAACCCTTTTCATCCCCCGCTTCAAAAAAAAATGATGATGTAATTCTTCAGTGAGAACAGAACACCCCTGGGGGGGGGAGACACGCTTTTTTAAAAGGGGAGCACGCCCCCGGATTTTTAAACTCAATATGAGAAAATTTGCTGAACGCCGAGCAGCTAAAAAGTTAACACTCCTTAAGGTTTTTTGGAACTGTTGCCAAACCTCCCGGATGTGAACTCCAAAATCAAAATACATTTGTGGGGAATCCCTGGGAAACCACTGTTGAAAAAATTAAAAAATTTTAAGCTGGAATTTCCCAAAATGCAGATTGAAAAAGCCACAAACCCTATCTAGTAGAATGGACTAAAGGGGAAACAACACGGGAAAACTTTTTGTACTATAGAAGGGGCCCTTTTCCCTGTATACTGGTGTAAATTGTAGTGTTGGCGATTGCGTTGGTATCGAGATCAAATTTTCGATAGCCAAAAAATTTTTTCCCGGCCCCCCTATCGAAAGGTTTTTGTTTGTGAGCGTCATTATGAGCGTTTTGCCTTTAAAAGTCTAGGGAGAGAAAACAACCCCTTCATTATTACACCCAAACAGGCTGGAAAAGCTAAAAATTAACTTTCCAAAACAGTCAAAGGAAATACGTCCCTATCTTAGGAAAACCACTTAGGTTTTAAAAGTCACAGAAAAAAAGTCACGGGCCCCATTCATTTCCCTTTTGTCCCCACAGCCTGACCCTTAAACCTGCATAACCCAAAAATTGAAAAGTCCCAGAAGGCAGTTGATTTAAACCATAATCTTTTTGGGAACGGGGACATTGAATACCCCTGTCCTGGGCCACGCTTTGGCCCCCAAAACCCTGCATGCCCCCCAAAGGGGCCGAAAAAAGGAGTCTTTTAAACCCCAACCATTTTAGTTTCACTGGACTTGACTATACCGGTCCTGGGCCACGGGAATGCCCCCGGGGCCCGGAGTTACAGTGGGTGCGGTGAAAAGGCCCAGGCTGGGGGTCCGTCACCCTATTAACACGCGGGTTTTTAAAATGCCCTGAGGGAAGGGAAAGAAACCCAAAAAACTTCGTGCTAAAGCAGAGTGCGGAACCCGGAAGTGTGAGAACTCCCCCCTTCCTATTTCAAAGTCAATCCCTGGGTAGCGCTTGTCCCTCCGAAATGGTGGGAAAAATTGAGCTTAACTTGGAAAAAAAGGGTTTTTTTTAACGCTCCTTTTTACACCCGGTGCCATTTATTTGGCATTCTTTTTTCATTTTACTCAACTGCTGGGGGAAAATGGTCTTGTACTATTTTTCTCTGTCCGTCCCTCCATACTCCTGTCCTTGAATAACCTCATCTGGTCAAGTTTTCCGTACTCCCTTGTACAATTCAGAGGAATTTTTTTAAAAAGCTTTTTTGGTACATGAAATTTTTTTTTAGAAATTTTAATTCTAGAAAACACATTTTTAAAATAGGAAGGAAATTACCCCATTTTTTGGGTTTCACTTTTTTTCTTGTATTAAAGGGTTGTTCAATACGGGGGATTGATAGCTATTTTAAAAAGTTTCTTGCAAAAAAAGTAAATTTTGCAATATGTGTCCTTTAAAAGGGGTTCCTTTCCCTATTCCTGTTTTTTTGACAGCCCCCAAATCACCCTTGAGCCACTCTTGAAAATTTGTGAAGCAAATGTCTTTTTAGAAAACAACATTTTTTGGAATTTAGGACCTTTTTAGTATAGCTGATGTCACAGCAAATCCCCCCCCAAAAATTAAAAAAGGGGATAAACCCTTGAGCCACTAGGGGAAAATTGTGAGAAAAATGTCTTTTTTGAAACAAAATTTTTTAAAATTTGGAACTGAAATTTAAAGCTGCATGTCACAGAAAAATCCCCAAAAAAATTAAAAAGCATTGCCCCTTGAGCCATTTTAGGCCCAATTGTGAAAAAAAAGACTTGTTAGAAAAAACCCTTTTTTTAGAATAGGCCTTTAAAGAATACCTGTTGTCACAGCAAAATCCCCCAAAAAATTCAAAGCATGCCCTTTTAAACCCATTTGGAAAAATTGTGAAGAAAAAATTGTCTTTTTAGAAAAACCCTTTTTTTTAAAATAGGCCCCTTAGTTAGCTGCATGTCACACCAAAAAAACCCCCCCAAAAATTAAAAAACCCCAAGACCCTTGAGCCATTTTGGGACAATTGTGAAAAACCCAAATGTCTGTTGGGAAAACACTTTTTTTTAAAAATTGGGCCCTTTGTAGTATAGCTGCAGGGTACAGAAAAATCCCAAAAAAAAATTTCCCAAAGCATGACCCTTGAGCCACTTTGGACAATTGTGAAGAACAAAAGGGGGTTTCTGTTAAAAAAAATTTTTTAGAATGGACCGTAGTTTTCCTGCATGTCTTAGCAAAATCCCCCCAAAAAAAATTCAAAGCATGACCCTTGAGCCCTTTTTGGGAAAAATTGTGAAAAAAACAAATGTTTGTTAAAAACAAAATTTTTTAGAATGGCCCCTTCTAGTATATTGATGTCACAGAAAAATCCCCCAAAAATTCAAAGAAAGGGACCCATGAGCCACTTTTGACAATTGTAAAGAACAAATGTTATTAGAAAACAACTTTTTTCGAATAGGAACCTGTTGTATTCCCTGCATTTCAAAGAAAAAATGCCCCCAAAAAATTCAAAGGCATGCCCCTTTTGAGCCACTTTGGTAAATTTGGGAAAGAAAAAAATATCTGTTAAAAAAATTTTTTTTTTATAATAGGCCCCTTTTGTTTGCGCAATTTAAAAGCGCATGCCCCAAAAAATTTATTAAAAATGCCTTTTCGCCATTTTAAAAAATTGTGGGGGAAAAATGCCTTTAGAAACCCCCCATTTTCCTTTTCCAAAGGACCTGATTTTTTTGGGTATTCTAACAGCTACATGCCCCCAAAAAAAATTATAAATATAAATTTTCCCTCAGCCACTTTTTAAAAATTTTTGGAGGGGAGAAATCCCCATTAGAACCCACTTTTTCTTTTCCCCAAAAAGGCCCAATTTTTATGCTGTATTCAAAAGGCAACATGCCCTAAAAACTATTGACAATCCCGGGAAAAAACTTTTAAAGTTAAAGTGAGAAATGGAATACGGTTTTGCCCATAAAACCCCCCCCCCCCCCTTTGCTGTCTTTTACAGTTCCTCACACCCAAAACCCAAAAAAATAAAACTGTTGGGAAAAGGAAAAAAAAAATTGCAGTAAAAAATGATTTTTTTAAAAAAAAAAAATTTTTTTGGGAGGACCATTTCTGTTTAAAAGGGAAAGTGAAGTAGACGGCAACTAATCGGTGACCTCGGCAAATTGGGGGCCCCAACCCTCATCGAGGGTCCCCTCCGGTTTCATCTTGATTTAAAGGGCAAAGATCCAATTATCTTTGGGGGAAAAAATGGATTTCGTTTGTCTGTAATGAAATCCTTTCCCGCTGTGCTGGGAAAGGGCCCCTTTAGATATGACGTGGGTGCCCGGGGAGGGAAAAACACTCTATGGCGTGATGAAACCCGCTCGGGGCCCTTGTCCATTTTTTGGGTACCCAGAAGGTTTTTAGGGTCCCGGGAAAACATGCAAAAACACTCGGTAAAGAGATTTCAAAATAGTCGTGCACCCTGATCTTAAGCTGATTCTGTGTGGTTTAATGTGTGCCCCGCCCTTGCATGGTTGGTGAGGTGGTAAACAAAAATTTTCCAGAGGTTACCCATTTTGGCTTCTGCCCCCTTGCCTGCTGCTGGCTACGCCTACTTGGGGACTTTTACTGCTGGGCACGTCCGTGTTGTTTCCACCGTGACATTTGGGGAAAATGAAGGGAGATTGCAACGATGTCTCCCGTTGATCAAACAGCAAAGGGTTTTCCCTTTTCCCGCCCTTTTTTTCTCTTATTTGGGGGGGGTGGAAGGAAAAATGCTGAGTTTTTTTTTGTACCGGGGATCCAGGAGGGGGGCCACCCCGTAAAATTTGTTCCCTTTTTATGGCCTTAATTTGGGGGAATTTTTGTTGAAGGAAAAAGGGCATCCAAGCCTATGTGATATGGAGGGCCCTTGATTTCCCAAGCCCTGGGTTGGGGCACTGCAAAAATGATCTTCCTCATTTTTCCCCCCTCCGCCCCCAATTTCCCGCCAAACCCCTTTCCAAGGCGGGGCGTCGGTAACATCGGTGTTTTTGGAATTCCTCCTCCCCCCTCCCCCTCCTCCTTCCCCGGGTGGGCCCCCCGGCACAGCTTAAAACCCGCCCTGATTGCCTGGATGGAATTTTCAAACCCTGAGAGTGATGCGCCACCTTGCACTAGGTCTGGCCCCCAACCCCTGCCTAATGAAGGGCCGATGAAATTGTGAAAATGTCGGGCCTTTTTGGGTTTTAGGAGAGAAAAAGGGTCCGTGTCCGCAAATTTTGTCCGTCTTTCCCCCTCCGTCGCTGGGGGACCCGTTGTTTCAGAGTGTCCAACGATCGTTTCCCGAACTAAGATCACCCAATGCTAAAGCTGACAAGGGCATTGTCCGCACCCGACCTTTTTTGGGGGCTTTTCAAACGGAAAGGATGTTTCCAAAAGCTCTTTCACCTGCCTCCCCCTCTCGGTGGTTTTAACACCCCGAGGGCCGTACCCCTGCTTGTTCAGGCCATGTGTCACTTCGTACGCGTAATGGCATTTCGCTTTCTGCCCCAATCGCTGGAGCATGTGGAGGGTGGGAATTTTCCCGGTGTTGCCAGTCAACAATGAGACGGGTTTACGGGGGGGCCCAGCTGAAGCTGCAACGCGCCCGGGGGACGAAGGGAGGGGCGAACGGCGGAAGTGCGAATCAAAACCTTTGAGCCTTCTTCAGCAGGGAGTCCGACCCGGGTGCTCTTTAAAAAATTTTTGGACGGGCCAAAAGGGTTTATGACATTTTGCCCGGCAAGGGGTGTGCTCCAGCCTACCCATCTTTAAAGGGGCCCGGGCCCGCAGAAATTTCCATTTTCCCCCCTTAATTTTAAAAACACCAAACCCTTCCCTTTTTGGCCCCCCCCCCCAAAATTCCTTTGGGGCACCCTAGCCAGCGCTCGGTCTCGTTGCTTAGAGCCGTTCCCCAGCTCCTGACCTGTGTGCCCGGGACGGTCTCCAAGGCAGATTAACTTTTAAAAACGGCCCGGTGTCTTGGGCCCCGTGATGCCACCCCGGGCCCTTGGGGGAAAAAATTCCCCGCCCCCATCCCTGAGGGTTTGAAAAGAGTGCGCCGAGCCTGGGGAGCCCACCTTTACCCAAAACTTAACCCAGCCCCACCCAGTGAGCTGTCCAGGGGTATAGCGGCCTTGGCCCCGTGCTTACTAGTCCATGTGTCGGTGGTGAGATGGACTTTAACGGGCCCAGATGCAAGGGAAAAGCCCCTTGAAATTTTTTGATGACCCCGTGGGTGGCCAGGGCAGGGACGGTTTTCTGGCAAAGAAAGCCCCGCTTTGGCATCTGGTATTGGGGGGGAGGGGGGGCCATGACGTGGCGGAACCCATCTGGTCCCCCCAGACGGGGAAAAAGGGAAACTTTCAAGGCCCCAAAAACCCTTGCAATGCCGAAATTCGGCATTTGGCTTTGGGATGGGTTTGGGGTTTAAAATTTTTTTCTTCTGCTCCCCAAAAAAGGGAAAACAGAAGGTTTGGGTTTCTAGCTTTGGCCCCGTACGGTGTGCAGGTCGTCAAAAAAAGGGGGAAGGAGAAGGGGTAGGAATTTGGTCTCTGGTTTGGGGCCCGGTTTGGGACCCCGGGCGCGGTGGAGGCTGGCGGAGGGTGATCCCCGTTTTTGACTCTGAGAGAACCCCTGGGCAGCTTTTAGGAAAGCTTGGTGGTGGCGGGGGAGGTAGGAGGCGGGACAAAGGGGGGGGGGGGTGTGACAGTTTGGGTTTGGGGGCCGGCATTTGGCGGGGGTTTTTTGGCCCAAATTTTTCCCTCCTTTTTTAACTCCCGCATTCGCTGAAAGTGATTTGAAATGTTGGGGGGGGGTTTAAACCCCCTTAGGTTCTTGCCTCCCACTTATGTGTTTAAGGGGAAAAGGGGGGCATTTTGACATCCCCTGGGTGAAACAGAGGCTTGCCCCAAAGGAAAACCCAGGGGTTGAGAGGTCCCGGACTCTTTTTGAAAGGCGTTTAAACGAAAGGGGGGGGGGGTTTGCGCTGACCCTGCTGGCGGATTCATATCAGCAAACTTATGCGAAAACCCCCCTCTCCCCTTTTTTGGGGGGACCGTATTGGGCACCCACCCCCCTCGTCTTCCTCCTTTGGGCCACTGATGAAGGGCTTTGCAAACAAAATTTTTGGGGAAAAGACCAGATGGATTTCCCCAAAGTCGTCATCATCATCATTCATCCCCAAACCCGGTGACTTGGTCGTCCTACTTTATCAACAGAAACTGCGGGCTTTCAAAACAAGGGGACTTTCAAGGCGTTGCCCCACCCCCCCGGGATTTTTGGGGGCCCATTGGGCCGGCTTCCTTCCCCTCCTCTGATGGGATCAAATAAAATGGGCGTCAGAGAAAACAAAATAAAACCTCTTGATCTTTTAAAATTTCCTTCTGACCCCAACCCCATTTTGTCACAAAGAGGTTTTTCAGCAATGGATTATCCACAGTGGTGGGTACACGGTTGGGGCATTTGGGGGTGCTTAAGTTTGGTCGGTTTCTGATGATGCTGGGTGACGAAATTTGGGGGCCGGGGCTGCGAAAGGGCGGGGGAGGTAAGACTGCTAGATGCAAAGGGTTTATTAACCAAATGAAGGACAATTGGGGCGAGATGTTCGTTACTTAGATTCAAAGGGGGCCCCGAACCCCAGCGATGACGGGCCTGACGGGCTGCAAATGCGATTCCCCTGGCATTTCGTGTTGGCCCACCGCACTGGAAGGGCCCTTCTCCCCGTAACCCCTACCTCCATGTGCTACCCCCCCCCTTTGCTGCTTTTCCACCGCATTTCGCTCCCTGTTTTAGGAAAAATAAAAATTTGAGAAGGTATGGAATAGTTTTGGGAAAATTTTTTATTAAAAAAAGGGAAATTTACAGCTATTCTCAAATCCCCTCTAATTTAAAACAAAAATTTCTGATTCCCAAATTTAAACTTTCAAAGGGGTTATCAAAAAATCGGGATGGGCAAAAAAGTCCAAAAAAAACGTATTGTTATGTTTTGGTTTTAATTAAAAAGGTATTTTTTTTTTTTTTTTTTCACCTTTTCTATTCAAATGTGGTGAATTTAGAAATTGCTGTTTTAAGATTTTCGTTGATGCTGCGCAAAGAAACAATGCTGGGTGTGCAAAAGTCAAAAAAACCGGGTATTTTTTTGTTTTTGGGATAAATTTAAAGGTATTTTTTTTCACCTTTAATTTTTCCCCGTGGTGAATTAGAATTGTTTTTAAGTTTACGGGTTTGATGTGCGTCATGTGAACAATTTCTGGGGGGCCCAAAAGTCAAAAAAACCCCGTTAAATGTTTGTTTTTGGGATTTTTAAACGATATTTTTTGCACCTTTTTAATTTTACCCGTGGTTTAATTAAAGAATTTCTGTTTTTTAAGGGTTTACGTTGATGCTGCCCTCAATGAACAATTTCTGGGGCGCAAAAAAATCCAAAAAAAACGTAACTGTTGTTTTAAATTGAGTATTGACTAAAACCCCTTTTGGATGACATATTATAGAGTTACACTATATACATGCCATTTCCAGACATCCTATTTTTAAGTAAAAACATAAATTGTAAGAATTTATGAGACTGTATAACCAGGTCTTAGCAGCTATTTTCTCCCAATTCCAAACAAATTTGAGTCTTAATGCCCCAAAGGCAACACTTGACCTGCTAGATAAGCTACACATTGTATCATTATTTCTCAGGAACAGGTGTTTATCAAGTGTCTGATTAAAAAATTTTTTTACCCCAGTGTTTGCCAAATTAATTAGGGGGGGTTTTTCTATTTTTTATTTTTCCAAAGATAAAAATAATCCAATTTTATCTCTCTGAAATCATTATTTTAATTTTTCATAATTTAACCCAAAACCCTTTTATTTAAAAAAATAATGGGGAGATTGTTTCCCCACTCTTTTGTTTTTCAAAAATTTAAAATTGCAATACGTCATATAGATGCAGAATCAAATTGTGTTACAATTCGGAAATTTTCCCTTTTTTCAATTTAAAATTTGAATTTTTTTTTGGGTTTAAAAAACATTCCTGGTTGAATTTGCTTAGCTTTATAATTTAGGAAATATGGACTATCTCTTATTTTCTAAAATTTTGTAAAACCTTTTTTTACTAAAAAAAATATTTAATTTCCCGCTTTTAAAAAATTTCAATAAAGATTTCTTAAAAAGCTATACCCCCCCGGTGCTAGAAAATTTAAAATTTGTTAAAGTATAGCCAGTTAAAAAACCTTCAAAAACAAATTTTGGGATGAAAAATAACAACGTTTAATTAAAAAGGTGGGATTTTCCCAAAAAAACCCCCGAAAAAAATGGGAAAAAGGGGGACCCTGAAAAAAATTAAAAATAGGCCCCAAATTTTTTGCCCCAGCTGTTTGATTTAGTTTCTTAAAACCTTTTTGGTCCCAAAGTTTTTAAAATATTTTAATCTAGCAATCCCTCTTTTTTTCCTCATTCCCCGGGTTAAAAAATTTGAAAGTCTACACTAAAAAATGTCTGGAACCTGTATTACATGGTTATCCAATCAAAAACAACTGAATGCCAAGGATTATCAAAGCTCTATTGGCAACAATCAGTTCATTCACCATGTTGTTTAACAGCGCCACAGCCAGCTTTAGACTCACACTTCCTGGGGAGGCTCTTGTTGGGTCTATATCAGTGGCACATCAGCTATGCTGTTCCTAGCTGATACTGTTACAGTTAGATGAGGAGATGCAGGAGATTTATATAGTATAGTATGCAAGGCTAGAGAACTCTATAGAGGAAAAGCTAAAGATAAGACGTTGCAGGCAGGGACTCACTATGGTCAGAACTGACTGGCTGATGGCAGCTTGAAGCAATGAGAGATAAGAGAGAGCAGAGAAATGTGGGGAGAGATGGTCAGTATCCAAAGAACCTGTGTGCTCTAAGAGGAGATTACATCTTCTTTATTGCCTAAATAAATCAAAATCAGCAAAGCAATGTATTGGATAATAGTAATCACTTACCTGTCCCTACTTTATAAAAGCTAATCAATGTAGTGAAAAAAACTCTTAAAGTCTTAGAAGTAGTTGTCCATATTGAAAAACTTCTTTAACTCTTTCTCATCTGTGGGTATATATTTTGATGCTGGGAACCAGTCTTTATTGTACTATTACCATGAAACCACACTTGTGCCAATACAATCAATCTTAGGTGTATAACTCTGATTCACAGCCACCACCTTGTGGCCATGTGTGGGGCCCAGGAAAGCTGAGCTTTCAACCATTAGATATTGATGTGGAGACTGATGGCTAGGAAGGGAGCATATGCCCTGGAACAGCTCAAGATAGTGTCCAGTGATGGCTTAGATATACAGCTTTAAAGAAAAACCCTTGGCCTAAAAAACTATCCGCTTTTTTGTGTAAATTCTGCTAAGAGCATCTCTCATGTGAGTAATGAATTAGAATACATAGGTATTCCAATGTGCTATAATAAAAAAATAAAATGTAAGAGAATAGGTCTACGTGTGAAATAAAAATATATACTTAAAAAAATAAGTATCCCCTTAATTGTATCCCCTTAATTGTTACAAGGGGAGAACAATAAGAAATAAAAAACACACAAAAATATTTTGTTTGCATACTCCACTGGAAAGAACAGGCAGGCTGCGACCTACACCGTTTCTACTTACATCTGTCCTCTAGTTACAAATGGAGACTTATGGGGCATGCTGGCACTTGTAGTTCCATTTTTCCACAGCACATATTAGCTGTGCAATGACAAGTTCCAGCATGCCACCGCAGCACATGAGGTGAAATATTCTTAACAGGGGCACAGAATGCAAAACAAATGTAAAAACCCTTTGCTGCACTATCCAAAACTAAAAAAAAAGTTTTGTGCTGAAGTTACATTTAAGAAATATACATGTTCTAACTTACATACAAATTCAACTTAAAGGGGATGTATCGCTTCTTTAGTTCGGCTGATTCATACTGCTCTAAGCTTCTCAACTCTAGAAATGCAGGGGCGTTTCTTCCCCTCCCAGCTGGGTGACATCATCCCCCCCTTCACTGTTCCTGCTGGCTCCCGAGAATCCCCCCCCCCTCTCTGTCTGAGTCCACATGTCACTGTGTCTTTCCCTATGCAGTCTATTTTGTAAGAGCTGTATACATACCACAGGCTGCATTCAATCTAGACTGAGCACTGATCTCTCCTCTCACAGCTGGAGATGTGTTACAGTTGAATCCAGCTCTATGAACGGCACAGATCTCGCTTCTATGTAGAAGAGTTAGGCACCGGGACAAAACTGTTATGTTTTCTCATTGTAGAATCTTCTGCAGTCTGTTTCTGCTGGGTGTGGAGAGAGAAAATGCTACAGCCCCTAACTCTGAGTCAGGTAGGGATTGACACAAATTGTGCTGTTTCCTGATTGTGTAAGCCCTTCAGTGTAATTCTGTTTCTTCTGGCTGTATAAAGTGAAAATGTGCCAGTCCCTTACTCTGAGTGAGAGACACAGGAATTCTCACTCCGTCAATACGACCGGGGGCTGTACAGAATGTAAATGAGCTCTCAGCTAGTGAAATGCAAGGAGGAGAGATTCAACCAGGACTGGAGATCAGTGTAAACAGAAACAGAAGATCGGGACTACTGTAAATACAAGACAGTTTTGCTAATGACATCCATTTGTAAAGTTGCTTGTTTTCACTGTCCCCTTATTCTGAAGACCATTTAATGAAATTATAAAACCCCTTTAAGAAAAAACCTACAGTCCCTATCCCGTTCATAACCTGGGGACTGCCTGTATTATACAGTATATCCTATGTATTAAACAAGTATACACACCGATATGCAATAAACAAGACCTCACATAGTCAGTAAAAATTATGGGTCTCAGAATGTACTGAACAGTAAAACAAAAATTGAAAAAGAGACTATGTATCCTGCAGGTTATAAGAAAGCCCATCCTTAAGAGGTTAAGATAATAACAGTTCCCTGGCTTTTAGTGTTTCTTAAAGTAGTAGATGCAGATCACTGATTGAAAATCCTTTTATATTCTGTGTAGCAGTTAGATCTAGTGCAACTCTTTGAAACTTTGCATACTTACTAAAAACAACAGAAACCATTGATCTCACTGAGTGATTCTGTAAAAATTTGGTTTTTCAATAGCAAACAGAAGATCCGGAAAACACCCATAAATTACCCCCTATAATCATGTTCTTAACACAGCATTTACTACATACCATAAAGAAATGTCAAGAAACAGCATCCCAACTTTTAAAAAAACATGTCTACTTTCTTCTTAAGATAGTGCCACATCTGTCCTGTGTGTGGTGCTACAGCCTGATTAATTTGAATTCAACAGAGCTTAACTGCAATACCAGGCAGAGCCCACGGACAGATGCATAGTTGTTTTCAGAAAAAAACGATGACACATTTATTAATATACTGTTATAATTATAGAGTGGATGCTTCTAGGTAAGCAACAACATCTCTTGCAGCCAACAGATGATGCCAGAAATACATGGTAGGATGACCAGCCGTCCCTGGTGAGAGCTGCACAATGAGGAAAACACGGGAGTTGAGGGAAATGGTGAATACGGATTATAAATAAAACTACTAGAGGTTGTTGGGAAAGGATGAGAAGTACAGGGTACAAGCATATGCTGTTAGCCTAAACGCTATGGAATAAGGATTTGGGGTGTAGCTCCTGCACTCACACCAGCAATGATATGTAAGTTATATTCAAGGAGATGAGGAGAAGATGAATAATTTATAAAATTGAAAGACAGTTTGAGAAAACTGTAAAAGTGTCATTTTTGGTATTTGATTTACTTTTTCTTTAATTGGATGTACAAAAAAATTATCATTAAAGAAACATAATAGCAAATAACAGAATAAAATAGAAATAAAGTTGAAATTTAACAGATATTAATATTCTAAGACAAATCACAATGACATGCAAAGATTTATAGATGTTTAATTAATCTTTCCTTTGTTTGTTCTACAAGTTATTTGAATTCTTCTGCATTTCTGTACCCTTTGGAGGTTTCTTTGGAATTTATTCTGTTCTTATTTTGTCATTGTTATCCCTGGCATTCAATTTAATGTTCAAATGCACTTCTAAACTGATTTAAGGATTTAAAGAAGAAAATGTTTCTGAGGATTGTATTTGACCTAGTCAGTGTCATAACAGTTTCTTCTTGCAAAAAAAAAAAGTGAAAGAAAGAAAAATAATTTAGTTTCACAAGAAACAAAATATTTAAAAGGATCTTCACATTTTAGGAGGTGAAAGAATATTGCAAGGACATACAATTACTTTAAGATTAGTGTTGAGCGATTGCGTTGGCTATCGAGATCGAGCGATAGTCGGCCGCTATCGATAAGGTTTTTCGATAGTGAGCATCGATTATGAGCGATTACCATTAAAGTCTATGGGAGAGCAACAACACCTTCATTATTACACCCAAACAAGGCTGGAGAAGCTGAAATTAACATCCACAACAGTCAAATGGATACTTGCTACATCTTAGGCAACACACTTAGGTTATAAAAGTCACAGAACCTTTCAATTCACCTGTGGTGAATATAGAATTGCTGTTTTAAGATTTACGTGGATGCTGCGTCAATGAACAAAGCTGGGTGCGCAAAAGTCAAAAAACACGTATCTGTTATGTTTTCGTATAATACACGGTATTTTTTGCACCTTTCAATTCACCTGTGGTGAATATAGAATTGCTGTTTTAAGATTTACGTAGATGCTGCGTCAATGAACAATGCTGGGTGCGCAAAAGTAAAAAAACACGTAACTGTTATGTTTGGTATAATAAACGATTTTTTTGCACCTTTCAATTCACCTGTGGTGAATATAGAATTGCTGTTTTAAGATTTACGTGGATGCTGCGTCAATGAACAATGCTGGGTGCGCAAAAGTAAAAAAACACGTAACTGTGATGTTTTCGTACGATACACAGTATTTTTGGCAACAAACAACCTGTGCTGACTACAAGATTGCTGTATTGTAATTTAACTGCAAGGTGGATATATCAACAGTCACAGGTGTAATGGGTAAAATTGAAAATGAACACCTATCTGAAATGTATACTGATAATAAAAGTGGAGTTTTGCAGCTAACAAAGAGACCTGCAGTTACTAGAAATGATGTGTATCCAATATAAGTTCAGGCTGCCCAATATCCAGGAAATATTTCAATAGCAAACTGTTAATAATAAAGATATTCCACTACAATGTCTACACTAAGTCTTGGTGAACTTTATCCAGTGTTCTTTATAGATAGAGCTTGTCTGTGTTCGCCCGCGGGCCCCCCCCCCCGCTCCCACCGCCGTGAATTTACAGCGGTAGATGCTGCTTTAAAATTCTCTAGCTAACTACATAAAATCTTCAAATCTCTAAACAAAACTAAATTGGAAGGATCACAGCTAATAGTAGAGGTTTCTCTGTGCAGAAATAGACTAATTTCGCTGAGCTGTTTGGCCACAGGCAGAGCGCAGGTCCTATCCCTATGAGACGCTGAGAGACACTGAGGCTGAAACAGGAAACGCTGTTCTATGTAAAACGAGGTCATGTGATTTTTCCAGCCAATCGCAACCATACACATCCCAGTCATTACGTCGCACACACATCTCACCCTGCTCTATTCTGTAATCTGATTTGCTGGCTGCCAAAATTACAGGAAGCGCCGAAAAAGGCGCGATCTTAATAGATGATGCTCAGATTTTAACCTTAATTATCGCATGATCTGGAAATTTCGATCACCATAAAAACCTTGCCGATTTCAACTTTGTCGATAAAAAATTGCTCAACACTATTTAAGATCACTGAAGGGGCACTTTTTCTGTACACAGCAGTGCTCCCCTGTACCCACAGTGTAACAGAGTGCAATGAGGCTCCACTCAAGTGAATGTGAAAGCCTTCGTTCTTGAGGATTGTTAAAGATGTCTGAAATGTATTCTTTATTTTTAAAATCGAGCTTCTTGTTCTTTGTAGGTGAACAAAAAGTATGAAAAATATATATCTTATAGCACTTTATACAGGTCAGACATGAGATATGCTAGATAAGTGGACAGAAAAATCTATGTTACTGCAAAATATGTGCAAGCTCTTCTATGAATGGAGAGCAAGGTAGGCTTTTGGCTTTTGGAATGCACACTGGGAGATAAGAGAACTTCCTTATTTATTTCACCTCTTAAAAAGCCACAAGGTGAAATATCTGATTTAACTACTGACATTCTAAAATATTCAGTTAGCCTGAAAAAGGTATCGCCTGATCTCTTCACTATTCTACTGCTTTCTATGGCTAACACAGTACAAAATTATACTACTAAAATGCTTCAAAGAATACTACTACTTTCCTGTATAATTTACTATCCACGTACCCCTGACAAGACGCCCCCTCTATTTCTGTGGTCATTAGTCATTTTCTTTCCAAAATTGCTCTACCTTACATAATGCCTCAAGTTTAATGGCTATTAGAGAAAGACTTCTCACAGATGAGTTTAAGCTGTCCCCTTTCTCCCCCTGGAAAATGTCCTGGGCCACATTTTAGAAAGAAATACTTGACCAGTTTATATCCCCTTAGCTTAATTCATGTGTCACAAAGCACGCCGCTGTCCCTGCTCCCGACCACGGATGTGCCTTTGTCCCCTGTCACTTCTCTGTCTCCAGCTCACCTCTCCCCACTGTTGCTCTGCGCTCCTATGTTCATTGCCAGCACAATGAGATTTAAAGGGCCACAACACACTGCCCTCCTCAGACATCTCCTGTCTGCACTTATTATTTAAAAGATCACCGCCCAACAGTCTATATCAGTTTGTGTTTTGTTCTTGAGCGTTTTTGCCTTATTGCCTCCATATTCAGTATTTTCTGGTTTGACTTTTGGCTTATGCTTTCTCACTACTCTCTGCGTGCTTCCTGCCCTGACCTCCTTCCTGTGACCAGACTACATTGCTGTCTAATCCTCCTGTATCTTGCTGGCACCTCAGCTGTCACCATGAGCGAGCATGTCAGGGTTAGCAGGGGTATGGGAGTTCAGAAAGTGTGCGGTCAGCTATATGTGGGAGCTCTCATAGAGATGAATGAGGAGCCACAAGCACCACCCTCTTCATTCTTATGCACAGTCTAATCCACCAAAATCAAGTATGGTCTCTACCTTCTAGGGAGGTAGAAACCTCATGATACCTTCAAAACCATTTCTATTATTCATTGAGCTAGATTTCTCCACATGTTGTGTATGCTGCCCTCTCAGGACGCTAAAAACGTTTTTTTAAGTGTGGTCCCAACAAACAAAAAATACTTGTGCAACCCCAAAAATAGTAGTGGCCTGTCACTCCTAGATATGCAGCAGTACTATGTAGCTGCCACTATATCTAGAATCAACAATTGGTTCCACCATAAAAGTGATAAAATCAGTGTTGAATTGGAGAAAGACATATTTCCACTCCACCCCTACTAATTGGTTTGCTGTGGATAAACGTCTCTGTTCTGTGTAGGTCCTATGTTTTTGCTCTGCCCCTTGTTGCCAAGGCTAACATTCTGGTGTGTAGATCCTATCTGCTACATACAAATCTCTTCTATGTACCAGTAGGGAGGCCCCAAGCCATCTAATCTCATCTATTTATGCATTGATCTTGAGGTCTTTAGGAGAAATTAAACATGTTTTTTAAATTAGTTGGAAACAGGATCTTAGTCATACTTTCTTCAAAACAGAGTAGTCTCACCCCCTCCCCTACTCCTGTGACATATATACTTAATTTCAATTAAAGCAGAGAAGACTAATTTTGATGAGATAGTATGGGACATGCTACATACCTAATACACAAATGTTTCTGATCTTTGATTTGTTAGGGATGTGGCACAGCCACATGCATATCTAGTGCACTGTTCACTACTAATATTGCAGCTTAAAGTGGATGATCTAATAAAAGATCTGAATAATCCCCCTGTTCTCCTCTTATTTATGATACAAGTAGAGATGGGAGAATTTCTCAAAAATTCGGTTCGCTCACTTCGCCGAATTTCCCGAGAAAAATAACATCGGTCCGAATTACTTCGGGATGAATCACGTTAAAAAACAGCTATTTCCAGGCTGCACAGAGCCTGCAGGGTGCTGTAGAACGTTGTGCCATGTTTAAATATGCAGAGGGAGCTTGGTTTGGTCTTCATACAACGTTGTGTTTTAGTATTACACGCACATGACTGCCGCCGCTCTTAGAATCGCTTCACTATAAAATTCCCTGGGCACTTAAGAGGGCAAAACTGACCAAAAAACTGAAGGGAGAATGTAGCCTGATAAAGTCATGGCAGCGACAGCTGGAAAAAAACAAGCTGAGGGCTCAGGTGGCAACATCAGTGACAGAGTGTGGAGCTGACAGCGGCAGCCACAGCAGCATGAGGTCGGACAGTGGCACAATGACATTCTGGAGGTGTCAAAAACCCGGAGTAAAGGGCCCCAGAGTGGCAAATGACAGAGAGTGGCGGTCACGGCAGCAGGGAAAGAGGTCAGAAAGTGGCACAATGACATTCTGGAGGTGGCAAAACAGTAGTAGGCCACATAGTGGCACAATGACAGAGAGTGGAGTGATGGCGGCAGCATCATGAGGTCAGAGAGCGGCACAATGACATTCTGGAGGTGGCAAAAACAGTAATAGGCCACAGAGTGGCACTATGACAGAGAGTGGAGGTGACGGCGGCAGAAACATGAGGTCAGACAGTGGCACAATGACATTCTGGATTGTCAAAAACAGGAGTAGGCCCCCAGAGTGGCACAATGACAGAGAGTGGGGGTCAACGCAGCAGCAAGAGGTCAGACAGGTGCACAATGACATTCTGGAGGTGGCAAAACAGTAGTAGGACACAGAGTGGCACAATGACAGAGAGCGGAGGTGACGGTGGCAGCAGCATGAGGTCAGAGAGTGGCACAATGACATTATGGAAGTTGCCCAAAAAAAAAGTAGTAGCCACCCGAAGTTGGCAACTATGACAGAAAAGTGGAGGTTGACGGCCGGCAGCAGCATGAGGTCAGACAGTGACACAAGACATTCTGGAGGGCAAAACAGTAGTTTGGCACAGAGTGGCACAATGACAGAGAGTGGGGGCGACGGCGGGAGCAGCATAGGTCAGAGATTGGCACAATGACACAGTGTGAGGGCCCGGCAGCAGCCACAGCACAGCATGAGGTCAGGCAGTGGCACAATGACATTCTGGAATGGCAAAACAGTAGTAGGCCACAGAGTGGGACAATGAACAGAGAGTGGAGGGCACAGCAGCAGCAGCATGGAGTTCAAAACAGTTGGCACAATGACATTCGGAGGGGCAAAAAACTGGAGTAGGGCCACAGAGTGGCACAATGACCCCAGTGGGGAGGTAACGACAGCAGCAGCATGAGGTTAGACAGTGGCACAATGACATTCTGGAGGTGGCAAAAAAATAGTAGGCCACAGAGTGGCACAATGACAGAGAGTGGAGGTCACAGCAGCAGAAGCAGGAGGTCACAGTGGCCAATGACATTCTGGAGGGGGCAAAAAAATGAGTGGGCCACATAGTTGCACAATGACAGAGAGTGGAGGTGACGGCAGCAGGAGCAACAGCTGAGGTCAGAGAGTGGCACAATGACACAGTGTGGATGTCACGGCCCCCGCAACAGCAGCAGCAGCATGAGGTCATAAAGGGGCACAATGACAGAGTGTGGAGGTAGGTGTCAATACCAGTCCCTGGTAAAGATGGTTGGTGGCAGATGGAGAAACTGTCAGCAGATGTATAGCATCAGGCGGGTGGCGGCATCAGAATAGTGGCGGTGGCAGGTAGTTTGAACCCAGACTCATTTCTCCCAGTTTGGGTGAGGCGTCATGGCTGATGTAGTCTGACGCCTAAGGCATTGGTGTGGAAATCTTGACAAAGGTCAGTCGTTCCTCATTTCCCGTGGACAAGCGGGTTCTCCTTGGGGTAACGATGGCCCCCGCCGCACTGAACACCCGCTCTGATGCCACACTATTGCCGGCAGGAAGCTTCTCCACTGCAAACTTGGCAAGTTGCGGCCACACATGCAGTTTGGCTGCCCATTTAGGCCAGCGGATTCTTCTAACGGGGGTGGCCCAGAGTGCTGTCCAAGAAGGCCACCACCTTTTGGGTTTTCAGGGTCTGCTCCAGGTCCTGCTGCTGCTGGCGACTTCCCTCCTCACTAGGCGGGTGAAGGAAGCTGCTCATCAGTGACTCCAGACTTAGGTTGCTGCTGATGGAGCTGGTACTGGCCCCATTTCTTCGCTGCCAAGTAGCTGCTGACTGCCCTCCTCAAATTGTTCATCATCGCTATATAGTGGCGCTGAGCCCAGACCACATAGTAGATCTCTGGCTGAGGCAACCGGAGGGTTACAGAGGCGGGTTGAGGACAGGTTGGGCCCGCGGGCCCCGCTCCCGGGCCATCCCAACTAAGGGTGTGTCTGACTTTTCCCACCGACTCTTGGCTGGGGTTGTCAGATGTCATCTGGGAGGAAGTGGATGACCTAGTCAACCAATCAAGAACCTTTGGGTTGCTAGTAGCACAGGGCCGCTAAAATGACTGGTCAGTTGGGGCCTCACCAAGTGACCCTGCTGCGACGTCCCCTTCTGTGCTGCAAACCTGGGCCTGGAATGTTTTGTGCCTCTGCCACTCCAGGTGAAGAGCCCTCCACCTCTCTGTCTGCATTCTGTTTGTTCTAAAATGTACAGACACTGTTTGATGAAGATATCTGTATATGATAAATACACACCCTGTATTTGGACTCCAAATGAACCCCACTAAGAAGCTGGGTAACCCTTGGATATAAATTGCGCTCCACAAATGGGCAGAAAAATTGACTTGTATGTGCGTTTTAAAAAATCTGTGTATTTACTGATAAAAAAGAAAACGGCTTAATTAACCCCTTTGGATATGAATTATGCTACAGAATTTTTCTGTGGTGGTGAAAAACAAAGGTTTTTACTGATACAACTGCAGAAAAAACGCTTAATAACCCCTGGATGTAAATTGGCAAAAGAATTGAAACACCAGAAAACTACGAGCTTTGTAGCGTGTTACAATGGCGTGTTTTTCTGCGTACACAACAAGAGTAAAAAATTGTAAATTTTCCTTCGCTTGTTTAATTATGCTACAGGAAAAATTTCTTTTTTGGGGGTGAAATAAAAGGTTTCTTTAGTCCCCCACAGCGCAGGACAACGCTTAATTAACCCCTGGATGTAAATTACGTAAAAGAATGAGCAGCCAAAAATGAAGTGGTATTTGTATTGTAAAAACGCTGTTTCTTTAATGAATACAACAGGAACAGGCTTAGATCACCCTTGGATATTCAATTGCTGTGAGCAGATAAACATTAAAATGTATATGCAGCTGCAGTGGGCGCACACTGGACTTCAGATCCAATACCCCACAAAATCAGAAATAGAACGTTAAGAGAAGCAGTCTCTGAGACAAGCTGAGAAACCCCCCACAAAAATCGCTGTATAAAAATCAGTTCTTCATAACAATCAGCCGTGGCAGCACCTTCCCTAATCAGTACAGTGAAAGCGGTATTTCTCCCAGCTCGCACGGACTTATATAGTGGGGTGACCCTACCCCGAATCCCGCCGGGCTCTGATTGGCTTCATCTCTGCACATGTCATGCAGGCTATACCCTTCTTCCTCCCAGAGTTCATTTTCCATGTAATGCCCTGTGCTCGCAGGCATTTTATCAATCAAAAGCAGGGCTTCGTTCACCCCCAGTACCCCAAACTTCGACTTCGTTCAGAACCGAAGTTTTCCTGAAATTCTAAACGAATTCCACTTCGTTAGAATCAATTCGCCCATCTCTAGATGCAAGATTTATTTGTGTTCTAAAAAGTAGTTTAATTTTTTATTTCCTCATTGCAGCAAAAACAATTATTTCAAGTCTCCACAGAGTCCCAGGCTCTGATTAAGGAAGGTTTAAGGAGTAGAGGGAAAGGGATGGGGCCCCATTTGCCAGTTATGGAGCTACATGAGAGAGCTGGATAGCTTTTTGCTCCACACATACTCTTCTATATAACAGGCTTCAGTAAGGGGATGATGACATGCCTCTCTCATCCTCGCTTTTCTGTGCTGGAACTATTTGTTGAATGTTGATTTAAGTTATATAATCAATATGTTTTTAATTATTCTTGCACTCAGAGCCCTATCTTTCAGTCACATTATGATACTCGTGCTTGCATCAAATAGATCCATGTAGTAACACTGTATCTTTAGAGCTATGACCTTCATATCGAATTATACAAGCCAACCCTACTGAATGAATCTATAGCCACAATGTGTACTTTTTACTTGTGAAATGTACTGCTCTCCTACGTGTGCTCAGATTTCATGTTTTCTTTTTATTTCAGTATAACATGGTTTGATGTTATTTTATAAGCATGCGATAAAGTTTTTAATGTTTTAATGTGTGAAGACGTTTCAAAGTGTGAATAAGAAATAGTCTTCTAAAACAAATATTTGCCACATTTGCATGTACAGTATTTTAATGGTCAAACTTCAGAAATTTGGTGGAATTGATTCTGGCGCCTATCTGTGTTTTTTTTTAGGGCAAGGGGGGAATTAAGGTGGTTGTTATCTATTTTCCATTAGCATAACAGCACGGCATACAATATAGGGGATAATAAATGAAAACTCACCGTTAAGAGTTAAAACATTTCAGAGCAGACAAATGCTAAAAATATTCCTGGTCATACACCAGATGCATCCAATTTGGCTGTCCTACTGTGCACAGTGTGTATATAGTCTAAAAAACAAAATTTACCTGTATGTGGCACTAATAGTATAATATGGAAACCATACATTATTCTTAGTATTCTCCCAATGTAAACTTATGACAGTTACCATTAAGTGGGGTGGCATCTATAAAATAATGGTCCTATGTTAATGTAAATCTAATCAGCCCAGCATATAATTTTTACTGCGTATTCCATACTGCAAACTCTAACATATATCACCTGAAGAGAGGCCAAAATAAAAATGTTTTGCCTCCATTGGGCAATGGAGGACTATCAATATGTTTACCACATACACTGGAAGGTTTCCTAGCGCATATGGTAAATGAGCGCTTCATGTGCAGTGTAAAAAGAGCCCTACGGGACAAGTGGGACAATAATCTCAGCAAGGCCCCATCATAGGCATACACGATCATAGCCTGGCTTCCTCTTTTGATGTAGTCTTCAGCTGCACAACCAAGAAGTTCTCTACTAAAGACACTGATTACACCAGAACTGCCAGGGTGCCAGAGCCATGAGGGCTTACGTCTGCAGGTGTTTTGATAGGAACAACATGGCCTCTGACAATGAAATGTGCAGATGGCAATTTTAGGCATCTTGGACAGACGGAACTCTGCTATAAAGAGGATGTCTGTTTTGAAAGGTTAATGATTTAAATGTCCAGAATGACATGATTATTTTTGCCTTGAAATATTTTTGTGCCTTAGATATACTTTTGATATCTGTTGTAATAAGACTTATACGGCTAATTAAAATTTTGCATAATATTTTGAGGGTGTCACTGAAATATTTTGATAATCTGATTAGTGGCAGCATAGTTTAGTACCTGAAAATAAAAACTGTAAGAAATTTAAAAACTGTAATAAATTGGCATCTGAGCTACCTTATTCAATATATACACTCATAAGATGAAAAACAATGTCTTTCAAAAGAAGCAATCTTTAAAAACTTCAATACAACCAAATATATCCGCTTGATATACTCAACCTCTGAGAAGTATGCATACAGCAATGATAGTCAATAGAAGCAACTCATACCTTATAATCACTGCAAGATAATTCTCCACTAAAAATAAGTTCCATATAGTGTTCCAATATAAATCAAATGATCCACAGAAATAAATAAGGTAAAGCTAACAGGCTCAAAAATATTTCAACTCACTGTTACCAAGCTGGAGGATATGCCATGTTATTCAATCTGAGCATCCCGGCTGGAAGTACGCAGGATTACACAGGCACAGGCTGCCTGACAGTAGTGACGTCACTACAGCTCTAAGAGCCTAATAGGTACAAAATGCCAATGCATTTCGGAAAACAGTGTGGTTTCCTTCATCAGGCACATACCCTCTACCATGCTGAAGCCTTTGTCACCTTCCAAACCCATTATTGACAGCAGTTATCAACAAAAAAAAAGTTCAACATATTACAATCTTTAAAATATTTCAATCTTTATCACAATACTTCTTCATAACAACCAAATATATCCACTTGATATATTCAACCTCTGAGAAGTATGCATACAGCAATGATAGTCAATAGAAGCCACTCATACCTTATAAGCACTGCAAAGTAATTCTACACCAAAAATAAATTCCATATACTGTTCAAATATAAATGATCCACAGAAATAAAAAAGCTAACAAGCTAAAAATATTTAAACTCACTGTTGCTGAGCTGGAGGATATGCCATGTTATTCAATCCGAGCATCCTGGCTGGAGACGCAGGATTACACAGGCACAGGCTGGCTGACAGTAGTGACTAAAGATTAGCGAGCAGTAAAAAGTTCTAGTTCGAACCCCATTAAAGTCAATGGAAGAAGATGTTCTGGTTAATTTTTATATCTATACAGGTGAGGAGAAGCTGGAATTACCATCTAGAGATGGGCGAATCAGAGACCGGCGGGATTCTGTGACGTCACCGCACTATATAAGTCCGGACGCGACGCTGGCAGTCACACTCCTCTCACTGTGCTGTGTAGTAAAGCTGCTGCTGCTGAGATCTCACACTAAAGAACTAACCTTTATACAGCGATTTTTGTGGGGTGTCACAGCTTGTCTCAGAGACTGCTTCTCTTACGTTCTAATTTTGATTTTGTGGGGTTTTGGAATTGAAGTCCAGTGTGCGTCCAATTCAGCTGCATATACATTTAAATGCTATCTGCTCAGTTCTTGAGCACATTGAATATCCAAGGGTTATCTAATCCTGTTGTTGCTGTTGTATTCAGTTAAAGAAACAGCGTTTTTACAATCCAAATACCACTTAATTTTTGGCTGCTCATTTCTTTTGCGCAATTTAGATCCAAGCATAATTAAATGTTTTTCTACTGTTGTGGTCACTAAAAGAAACGGTTTTCTTCAACGCCAAATAAGAAATTTTGCCTGTAGCATAATTCATATCCGAAGGTTAATTAAGTGTTTTTCTGCTGTTGTGCTCCGTAAAATACACGCCGTTTTAACACGCTACAAAGCTGGTAATTTTTGGCAGCACATTTATTTTGCGCAATTTACATCCACGGGTTAACTAAGTATTTTTCTGCAGTTGAAGTCAGTAAAAGAAACATTATTATTCAACGGCAAAGAAGAAATTTTGGCTGTAGCATAATTAATATCCGAAGGGTTTAAATTTAAAAAGGTTTTATTGTGTTGTGCCCCTAAAATACACGGGTTTTAACACGCTACAAAGTGGAATTTTTTGGGCAGCACTTTTCTTTTGCGCTTTTTTACAAAAGGGGTTAACTAATATTTTTCTGAGTTGTGTCAGAAAAGAAATGTTTTTTTTCAACGCCAAAAAAGAAATTTTGGTGTACATAATTCTACCAAAGGTTAATTAAGCGTTTTTTCTGTTTTCATAGTTTTTAGTTTGTAAGGCAAAAAAAAGACGCTAAATTTAGTTCAGCCTTTTGTGCTGGTGTTGCCCGGGAAGGAAAAAACCCCCCCAAAGAGGTAAAACCCAATTGCCTCATTTTAGGGAAAAAAATTCCTTTCCCGACCCCAAACTGGCAATCAGAAAAAACCCCTGGTAATGCCCCTCTCCCTTGAATCCTAGACACTATAACTTTATATTAACGCCCCCAGAAATGCCTAAACCTTTTTGAACCTTTTTTTATTAAATTCCCCTTGACAATTCCCCTGGCAGAGAATTCCATAGTCTCACTGCTCTTACAGAAAAAGAATCCCTTTGATGTTTTGTAGAAACTTTCGTTCTCAAGACGTAGAGGATGCCCCCTTGTTCTAAAACAGCCCTGGGTATAAAAAAAATCTTGGGAGAGATTCTATATTGACTTTGTGTATTTAAAACATATTTATTATGTCCCCAAAGCCCCTTTTCTCTAAACTAAATAACCCAAATTTTGCAATCTTTTGGTACTGTAGCCCACCCAGCCCCTTTTATTATTTTTGTTGCCCGCCTTTGTACCTTTTCAAGCTCTAAATGTCTTTCCCTGTGCATGGGCCCAAAATTACAAAAATTTAAAATTTTGGGGTTTCTAACCAGTGACTTGTATAATGGGAGAATAATTTTTCTCACATTCATCTATGCCCTTTTAATGCACCCCATGATCCTTTTGTTTTGGGCTGTGCTGCCTGACCTGGCTGTTTAAAATTAATTTATGTCCCCCCGGGATTCCCAACCCTTCCCCATGTCCTTTTTACCAGTTTTTTCCTTTTAACTGTAATCATGTAATGGATTTTTTCCCCCCATGTGCATAACCTTGCTTTTATCATGTTAAACCCTCTGCCTTTTCCCCTCCCCCAGGCCCCCCAATTTTCCAGATCCCTTGTAAAAACAATTATCCTCTATTGGTTGTTTACTTTACAAAGCTTAGTATCGTCTGCAAAGATCGATTTTTTACGTGTATCCCTGTGTAAGTTTCATTAATAAAATTTTAAAAGAGGATAGGGCCAAAACTGACCCCTTTTGGTACCCCCCTTGTAACAGCGATCCGTCAGAGTTGTACCGTTTAAATTTTACCCTTTATTTTCTATTAGTGTTTAGTGCTGTTGTGCCGTAAAAAATATGCCCATTTTAAAACGCTACAAAGTGGAATTTTTGGGACACATTTTTTTTGTGCAATTTTTATCCAAGGGGTTAAATAAGTATTTTTTTGCAGTTGTAGTCAGTAAAAGAATGGTGTTTTTCAATGCCAAAGAAAAAAATTTTGGCTGTAGCATAATTCAATTTCCCAAATTTTGTTTTCTGCTGTTAGGGTCCATAAAATCCGCCGTTTTAACAGGCTCAAAACTGGTAATTGTTGGGAGCAATTTTTTTTGCGCAATTTACATCACAGGGGTTTAACTAAAAAATTTTTCTCAGTTTTGGCAGTAAAAGAAACTTTGTTTTTCAAAAAAAAGAAAAATTTTGCTGTGCATAATTTTATATCCAAAAGTTAATTAAGCGTTTTTCTGCTGTTTGTCCTAAAATAATGCCATTTTAACACGTACAAAGTGGTAATTTTTGGGGAACATTTCTTTTGGCAAATTTACATCCCAAGGGGTTTAAATTTAGTGTTTTTTGTCGCTGTTGTTTCACTAAAGAAACGGGGTTTTTCAAAGCCAAAGAAGAAATTTTGCCTGTAAAAAATTCATATAAGAAGGTTAATTTAAACTTTTTCTTCTGGTTTCAGTAAAAAATAAAGTTTTTTTAACACCTACAAAGCTGGTAATTTTTGGCAGCTCATTTTTTTGCGCAATTTACATCCAAGGGGTTTAATTTAAACGTTTTTTTTCGTTGTGGTCAGTAAAAAAAACAGTGTTTTTTCATGCCAAGAAGGATTTTGAATGTAGCAAAAATTTTATCCGAAGGGTTTAAATTTAAACCTGATGGGGGTTTTTATTCAGTAAAATACACGTTTTTTTAAACGACACTACAAGTAAATTTTTTCCCGGCCATTTTTGGTGCGCAATTTATTCCAAGTGTTAACCAAGCTTTTTACTGGGTTAATTTGGATCCAAATACAGGGTGTTATTTATCATATACAGATATCTTTTTTTAAACAGAGTCACATTTTAAAACAAACATACAGAAGAAGGGGGGCGGGCTCTTAAATTAGAGTAGCAGTGGCCCCAAAACTTTCCGGGAGCAGGCCCGGTCGCAGCACGTAAGGGACGCGCAGCGGGGGACTCGGTGAGGCTAGAACGCCGTGTCACTAGTCCGTGTGTTCCCACACCCAAGGGGTTTTTGATTTTTTGACTAGGTCATCCATTTCCCTCCAGATCATTTGACAACCCCACCCAAAGGGTCGGGGGGAAGCAAAAACCCTTGTTGGCAGGGCCCGGGGAGGGGGTCACGGCCCTCCCCTTCCTAAAACCCCCTCTTCCCATCGGTTCCCCAGCCAAATCACAGTGGTCGGGCTCACCCCATTAACAGCGGGGTAACAATTTGAGGAGGACATCACGCTACTTGGCAGCGAAAAATGGGGCCATATCCCCTTTTTTGCAGTAGACGCAAAGTATAGAGTGTAAGTGGCATGGGGGGCATTTGTAAGGGTCGCCTTGCATCCCAAATCCGGTGAGGGGGGACAGCATGAAGAAAAAAAATAATCGATTAATGTACCCGACCGCACTTGGGACCGGGTGAACAAGGTTTCACATCGTCGGGAGAAGGGCATACTTGTGCTAGGCAGGCCCACAGAAGGGGGTTTGTGGCCGTATCAGCGGGGACACATGGGAGGTAGAGAAAAGGGGGCCCGGGGTAAAAACCCCCGCTTCGCGGGTCCAAAATAAAAGGGTCGGGGACTCAGCAGGCAGGGCGGTAGTTCACTCATGCGACCGTGGCGGGAAAATCATACTCCGTGTGGGAGTTCTTTCTAAAACTGGAGGAGCGAATATGGGGGATAGTAGAATTTGGGAAAATAAGTGGGCCCAACTAAAATTGGCCCCACCCCCCCCAAAAAACCAGCACTCACCACCTTTAAAAGGGAAAAACTCCAATTTTTCCATCCCCGCGCAGAAACACACAGGGCCCCCCCCACTGGGTTCAACCACAAACCCACCCCCCCAAAACTACCTTTACCCCCCCGCCAGCCTGCCCTTTTCCATTTCCACCGCAACTCACAAAGAACCGGGCCCAACCCCCAAAGGGGCAGAACTACCGCTCCGCAATTTTTGGTTGCAGTCCCTCCCCTTTCCCAAAGGTACCTCAACTCAAGTTTAATGGGGCCCCCACCAGGGGGGGGCCCCAAAAATTTCCCCCCAAAAGGAAAACCCCCCTTTTCCCAATTTTTTAAACAAAAGTGGGCCACCCCTTATTTTCTTTTTTTTCCAATCACCAGGCAAATTTACTTCCGTGGGCCTAATTCCTTTAGACTTGGGGGAAAGGTTGGACAGACAAAAAATTACAAACGCCGCTTTTCCCCTCCCACTTTTTAAACTGTTTTTAACCATTTTAAAAAAAAAATAAAAGATTAAAAAGTGAGGGGGAAGGGGTTTTAGGGAAAATTAATGGTTTTGGGGAAGGGTAAAGGGGAAGAAATGTGGTTTTTTGGGGAAAAAAATGAGTTGTTTTTGGAAATTTAAATGAAAATGGGGGGACAAGAAAAAATGGGGAAAAGGGGAAAAGGGATATTATTTTGCATTTTTCAATCCCTTTTAAAACCAATCCCACCATCTCAAAAATTCCCAAAATAGGGGCGTTTTACTTTTTCCCCCTTTCCCAAAACCTATTACACTAACAGTGTCAAATATTCAAAAACGGTGGCGGCGTGGTCTCTCTATATCTCTCATTTATTGATAAATCTAAAGAATGAGAATAATGGTATTACAGAGCTTAAATGTGTAATATTACACGAATATACGCGAGAGCGTCTCTCTCTATCTATATCTCTTAATCAAACTGTTAAGGATAAAGGACAGGACGCAGTATAAATGGTGTGGGTATGAAGGGATGGAAAGAAGGGAATTTGTTATAGAAAGGGATTTTTGTTGGAAAGGAAGTGATGGGGTTGGAATTTGTAGGTTTTGAGGGTAAATTTGGATGGTAATAAAAGTATATTGTTGGTTAATTTTGGGAAGATTTGTATTTTAGGTTTTAATTGGGGAAAGATAAGTAGAAGGTGATTTTATGAGTAATATTTATTGTAATTTTAGAAATATTGTTTGGTAGTAAGCAAAGAAAAAATATAATAAGGAATGTGTAAAGATTGAAAAATAGTGGTATTAATATTATAATGTGCCAATGTCCACCTCCTCCTCCTCAACCACCACCACCATATCAGCCTACACAATACTGCTACATCCATACCACATGTGTAGGGCATCAGTCGGTTGTGACGATGTTTCTACACCTGCTTGCTTGGCGAACGAAGTCACACAGGAAAATCGCTCCGCGTCTTGCAGAAAGAAATCGATGGTGTGGCTTTCTCCGCCCAACTGCAAATCGGAACCATGTGACGGACAATGGAGGAACATGGGTCCACATGCACCGAGGAGGGATTGGTCCATGCACTCTGCATTGTGCATGTGTTTCAATCTGGTTGTGAAAAGGTTCCTGACGTCTTCCACCGATCTTCAGACGTTCTGAAAATGGGCCAGGGAAACTGTGCATTCACTTCATCCATTCCTACAAAGCCAGGAACTCCCTCCTCTAGTTGCATGCGTTAGAAGGGCCTCACCCAACAGATGCTGATTATCGATGTTTCCACCTTGGAATTCCAGCCTGCACATTGTTTGGACTGACTGTGATGAACAGAGAAAGCCCATTAACAATTGTTTGATGATTCCAGGGACAGAGTTCACCCTGTGTAACTTTGATTCAGACAGTGGCAGCTCATGCGTGACACCAGCCGTTTGCTGAGGCATTTGAGAAGGACCACATTATTTGTCACTCGCCATGACTACGGGATTGAATAACATCATTTCCACTGCTTCATGTCCTGGAACAGATGCTGAAAAATCTGTCTGGGCAGGGACTGAGACGTGGCGACTAGTGTTGATCGTTCCGTTGGCTATCGACATCCGAAACGATAGTCGATAGTCGGCCACCTCGATAAGGTTTTCGATAGTCCCGATAAATTCTATCTATCTCCAATGACCATTAAAGTCTATGGTGAGATCAACAACACCCTTCATTCTTACACCCAAACATGGCTGAGGAGAGCTAGAAAATAAACATCCGGCAACAGTCAAATGGAAACCAGCTACATCTTAGGCACAACACATCTGCTATAAAAGCCACAGAAAAAAACACACACACCATTCACTAGTCCTGTCTTGTACCACGCATGACCCATAAACACTGCAATCATCCACAAAAAAAAAAAGTGCCCATAAGTCAGTCAGAAAAATTGACCATCATTTTACATTGAACTGGACATCTGAATAACCCTGTCCTGGAATGCTGCATGAGCCCCAAACCTGCCATGACCCCACATATAAAAAGTAGCCGAAAAAAAGGAGTCTTTCAACCACCATTTATGTTTCCTGGACATTGACAATACCTGTCCCTGGGCCACAGCATGAGGCCCCAAACCTGCAAAACCCCAGATTTAAAAGTGCCGGAAAAAGGATCTTTCCAACCACCATTTTAGTTATCACTGGACATTGACTATAATCTGTCCTGGGCCACAGCATGAGCCCAAACCTGCATGACCCCAACATTTAAAAGATGCCGGAAAAAGGATTCTTTCAAACCACCATTTAGTTTTCACTGGACATTGACTATACCTGTCCTGGGCCACAGCATGAAGCCCCAAACTTGCATAACCCCAGATTTAAAAAAGTGCCGAAAAAGGAGTCCTTTCACCACCATTTATGTTTCACAGGACATAGAATATACCTGTCCTGGGGCCACACATGATCCCCAAACCTGCATGACCCCAACATTTAAAAAGTGCGCGGAAAAAGGAGTCTATTCAACCACCAATTTAGATTCACTGGACCTTGACAATAACCTGTTCTGCCACAGAGCATGAACCCCAAACCTGCATACCCCAGATTTAAAAAGTGCCGGAAAAAGGAGTCTTTCAACCACCATTTTTAGTTTTACACTGGACATTGACAAATACCTGTCCTGGGCCACAGCATGAGCCCCAAACCTGATGACCCCCACATTTAAAAGTGCCGGAAAAAGGAGTCTTTTCAACCCCATTTTATTTTCACATGGAAATTAGACTATACCTGTCCTGGGCCTCAGCATGACCCAGGGCCCGGAGTTACAGGGGTGCGGATGAGAGCCCATGGCTGGCGTCCGTCATCTATTACACGGCAGGTTAAAAATGCCCTGATGAACGCAGCAACGAAAACATTCGTGCTGAAGCAGAGTGCCGAAGTGTAAGTGTGAGAACTCAAGCCTTCCTCAGTACACAGTCAATACCGGGTATAGTGCTTGCCCCTCCGTAGTGAGTGTGACCAATTGAGCATCACTTGGAAATACTGGTGGTTAACGCTCTGTTACACCCAGTGCCCTTTACTTGGCATTCTTTTTCTCAATTTTACTCACGTGCTGAGAAATGTCTCTTACTTGTTCTCTGTCCGTGCTCCCCCCCCCCCCCCCCCCCACCCCCCCCCCAACCCCCCCCCCCCCCCCCCCCCCCCCCCCCCCCCCCCCCCCCCCCCCTCCCCCCCATAACCCCCCCCCCCCACCCCCCCATGCACCATGTCCTCTGAATAACCGACATACTGGTTCAAGTTTTCCTGTACCTCCCCTTGTACAATTCAGAGGAATTTTTTTAACAGCGTATTTTGTACAAGCAAGTTTTAGTACTTTATTCTAGAAAAACACATTTTTTAAAATCGATGGAATCCCACCATGTCATTGTTTCTCTTTTTTTAATTGTATTAAATGGGTTGTCCTCAATACAGGGATTATGATAGCTATGTTAAAGATCTTGCAAAAACAAGTCATTTTGCAATATGTGTCCATTAAACAGTGTTCCCTACCTATTCCTGTTTCTGAACAGCACCATACCCTGAGCACTCTTGACAATTGTGAAGAACAAAATGTCTGTTAGAAAACAACAATTATTTTTAGAAATAGGACCTGTAGAATAGCTGCATGTCACAGCAAAATGCCCCAAAAATCAAAGCATGACCCTTGAGCCACTTTGGTTCATTGTGAAGAACAAAATGCTAGTTTTAAAACAACATATTAGAATAGGACCTGTATAAAAGCGGCATGTCACAGCAAAATGCCCCAAAAATTCAAAGCATGACCCTTGGCCATTTGGTCATGTGAAGAAACAAATGTCTGTTAGAAACAACATTTTTTTATAATAGGAACCTGTAGTATGCTGCATTTCAAAGCAGCATGACCCCAAATTATAAAAATTACTTCTCAGCCACATGTTAAAAATTGTGAGGGAAAATAGGCCACTTAGAAGCCACATTTCTGTTACAAAGGACCATGATTATATGGCTGTATCCACAGCTACATGACCCCAAAAAAATTATAGATATACCTTACTCTGCCACTATTAAAAATTGTGAGGGAGAAATGCCACTTAGAAGCCACATTTCTGTTCCAAAGACCATAATTTATAGCTGTAGCTCACAGCAACATGACCCCAAAAATTATAGTAATATGAACTTCTCAGCAACATTAAAGAATTGTTAGGGAGAAATGCCCACTTAGAAGTCACATTTCTGTTCCAAAGGACCATGATATTGTGTATCTCACAGCAACATGACCTCAAAACCATTGACAATGCAAAAACTTTCTTAAGAAAAAGAGAGTAAATGGAATAACGGTGTTGTCAGGAACCTTGCTGTCTTTTACAGTCCTCCTCACAGCAAAACCAGCAAAATTACAGTTGGGACAAGAGAATAAAAATGCAGTAAGAAATTATCAATTAAAAAAAAGTTTTCAAGAGGACCATTCTGTTTGAAAAGGAAATGTGAAGTAGACTGGCAAATCTAATCGGGTGATCCTCGGCAATTAGGGGCCACAACATCACAGAGATCCATGCCTATCATCTTGATGAAAGTCACACGATCACATTATCAGTGGAAAGCCGGAATGCGTTTTTCTGTAATGAACCTCCTCCAGCTGTGCTGAAGGTCCGCTCAGATAAGACGCTGGGCTGCTGCAAAGGAAAACAACACCTCTATGGCGTGACGAGCCAGCTCGGGCCATTACGTCCATATTTGGCTACCTAGAAGTCTATTGGGTCCGGAAACACATGGCAAAAACATCGGTGTTGAGACGCAGATAGTCCGAGCACCATGAACTTAAGCTGATCTCTGTTGTGTTGGATGTGTGCCCTGCATTGCATGCGTTGGTGAGGTGGTAAACAAAGATTGCCAGATGTCCACCCCATTAATGCTTCTGCCACCTTTTGCCTGCTGCAGCGCTACGCCTATTTGGCACCTACAGCGTCACGTCGCTGATAGTTTTCCACCGTTGACATTTGGGGAACGTGAAGCAGACGCAACAGATGTCTCCAGTTATCATCAGCTAGGTCTCCATTTCCTTCATTTTTACTCACAATTGGTGGGTGGAAGGAAAGTGCTGATTTTTGTTTGTACAGTGGATCAGGAGAGGTGGCCACCCATAACTGTTGTTTCATTTTGATGGCCTTAATGGCAGGATCGTGTTGGAGGAAATGGATCATCCAAGCACTCATGTGAGGGGTGGAGCCTTGATTTACCAAGCTCTGGGGTCGAGGGCACTAGCAAACTGGATCTTCCTCATCTTCCCCTCCGCCTCACAATTAGCGCAACCTCTTTCCAAGGCAGGGAACGTCGTAACAACGTGTCAGGAAGACCTTCCTCCTCCTCCTCCCTTCGCTGCCTCCGGCACAGCTTCAACACAGCCCTGACTTGCCCTGAATATGCAGCCCCGCGGGCCCCGGCGGGGGGGGGGGGGGGGGGGGGGGGGGGGGGGGGGGGGAACACAAAGTTAGCCCTGAGTGATGATGCGCCACCTTGCACTAGCTCTTGACTCCCGAGTCCACAGCTAATGAAGAACCGTGGAACATTGTGAAACTGTCGGGCCTTGTGGATTTGACGGAGAGAAGGCTCCGGTGTCCGAAACTGTGTCCCGTCTTCCTCCTCCGTCGCTGGCGTGACCGTTGTTTCAGAGTGTCCCAACATCGTTCAGAACTAAGATCACCACAATGCTCATGCTGACAAGGGCATTTGTCCGCACTGACTATTTTGGTGGCTTCTTCATAACTGGCAAGGAATGTTGCAGACAGCTCTTTCACCTGCCTCCACCTCGGTGGTTCAACACCCGAGGTCCGTACCGCTGCTTTCAGGCCATGTGTCACTTCGTACTGCGTAATTGCATTGCGCTGCTGCCACAATCGCTGAGCATTGGGGGGGGAATTCCAGCGTGTTCCCACGTAAACAATGAAGGGTTTGACGGGGAGACCGGCTGATGCTGCAACGCAGCCAGGCGGGACGAAAGGGTGGAACGGGGGAAGTGCGAACTCAACCCGAGCCTTTTCAGCAGGCAGTCCTCCCCGGGAGCTCTTTAGAAATTTCGGCCCAAAAAGGTTCATGACAGGGCCCAGGAAAGGGGATTCTCCACCTCCGATTTTAAAGGGGCCCACAGATTTCGCCCGTTTCGCACACCCCCTTGCCTGGCAAAAGGGTTTTTGTCACCCAGCCAGCGTTTGGGTCTTTCTTAGAGCCGTCCACACTCCTGACCTGTGTGTGGACGGTCTCCAAGGCAGTTTTAATTTCAACAGGGCCTGGGCCTTGGGCCGGAGCCCCAAAGGGGACCTTGGGGAAAGAGCCCTCACCCCCACGGGTTTTTGAAGAGCGTGCGCCGAGCCTGAGACCACCGCCCCCCCAGAACACCACCCAGCCACCCAGTACTGTCACAGAGATAAGCGCCTTGGCCGTGCTTACTAGCCATTGTCGGTGGGAGAGGGACTTTTCCGGACACAATGAGACAACGCGCTTAAAATTTTTAGATGACACGTGGCTGGCCGGGCGGATGGCTTTTCTGGAAAAAAAAATCTGCTCGGCATCTGGTTTTGGGGGGCAAGCGGGGGCCATGACGTGCGGAACCCATCTGTGTCCAAGAGGGAAAGGCAACTTTTTCCAAGGAAAAAAGCCGGCAATGCCGACATTCGGGTTTTGGTTTTTGGGATGGTTTGGGTTAAAGTGTTTTTTCTGCCCCCCAAACCCTGGAAGACAAAAGGCGGGCTGCAACTGGCCGCTTACGGCGTGCGGGTTCGTCAAAAACGGCGGAAGGAGAAGGGGTAGGATGGGTCTCTGGTGGTGCTGGGGTACCGGGGCGACGGTGGAGCTGAAGGGGAGGCTGATCCCTGATCATGACTCTGAAGACAGGGGCAGCTGGGAACGTTTGGTGGTGGCGGAGGAGGAGGGAGAGACAGAGGGTGTGACAGGGGTTTTGGGGGCCCCGTCGGCCCTGGCCTTTTTTTTGGCCAATTTTTCCCCCCATTTAAACCCCTCTGCATTCGCTGCATGGACAACATTTGGTGGTGGTTAACCATTTAAAGGTTCTTGCCTCATTTATGCGTTTACGGCAAAGGCGGCTATGACATCGGGGGTAACAGAGGCTTGCTCAAAAAAGGGCCCCAGGCTTGAAGGTCCTGGACCTTTTTGAGGGCAAAACAGGAGGGGGGGTTTGCGCTACCGGGCTGGGGGAATCATATCAGGGGACTTCTGCGCCGCCCCTCCCTTTTTGGGGCGGGACCCAATTTTGACACTCCCCCATCGTCTTCCTCCCGTCCACTGATGAAGCGCTCGCAAGAAAATTTCTGGGGAAAAGCCCAGGATGGTTTTCCGAAATGTCGCATCACATCACACAACTAGGGACTTGGTCGTCCGACTTTCTGCACCCAAAAACTGGGGGCTACAAGCGGGGGCACTGCAAGGCGTTCCGACCGCCGGGATTTTTGCCGATTGCCCGGGCTTCCTTCACCTCCTCTGAGGCATCAGAACTGGGCGCAGAGCAACAAATCTCCCTTGATCTTTTAACATGCCTTCTGACCCCAACCGCATTTGTCATAAAAGGGGTCTTCAGACAATGGATTACCCACAGGGGGGGCACAGTAAAATTTTGGGCTGCTTCATTTTTACGGATGCTGATATGCGATGACACATTTGGGGCCCGTGACTGCGAGACGAGGAGGTAAGACTGCTAGATGCAGGTTGCATTAACCACTGAAGGACAGATTGGCACGATGTTCTTTACTTAGATTCACAGGGCCCTGACCCACGATACGCCTGACGGCCCTGAAACTGACGATCCCGGGCATGCGTTTTGTCGCCGCACGGAAGGAGCACCTTCTCTCGTACCTCTCCCTCCATTTTGCTACCCCCCCCTTTGCCCCTTTTACCCCCTGCATTTCGCTCCTTTCAAAAATATAAAAATTTGAGAAGGGATGGATAGTTTTGGAAAATCTCTTTTTAAAAGACGGGAATCACAGCTATTCTCAAATCCCCCAATCAAAAAAAAATTGCTGGATCAAATTTTAAATGCAAGGTGTCTATCAAAAATCGGGCTGGCAAAAATCCAAAAAACAGTATCTGTTATGTTTGGTATAATAAACGTATTTTTTCACCTTTCAATTTCCCCGTGGTGAATATAAATTGCGTTTTTTAAAATTTAAGTAATCTGCGTCAATGAAAAGTCGGGTGCGCAAAAGTCAAAAAAAACGTAAAATGTTTTTGTTTTGATATAAAAAACGGATTTTTTTCACCTTTCAAATTTACCTTGGGGAAAATGAATTGCTGTTTTAAGATTTTCTGGGTGCTGCCAATGAACATGCTGGGTTCGCAAAAGTCAAAAAAGACTAACTGTTATTTTTGTATAATAAACGGTATTTTTTTCACCTTTTAATTTACCTGTGGGAATTAGATTTGCTTTTTAAGATTTACTAGATGCGCGTCAATGAACAGTGTGGGTGGCGCAAAATCAAAAAACAGTAACTGTTATGTTTTATAAAATAAACGAAATTTTTTTCACCTTCAATTCACCTGTGGGGAATATTGAAATTTCTTTTAAGATTTACATAGATGCTGCGTCAATGAACATGCTGGGGGCGCAAAAGTCAAAAACCTAACTGTTTTTTTTTGATATAATAAACGGTTTTTTTTCACCTTTCAAATTTACCTGTGGGGAATATAGAATTGCGTTTTAAAAATTTTCATAGATGCGCTCAATGAACAGTGCTGGGTGCGCAAAAGTCAAAAAACACTAACTGTTATGTTTTGCTATAATAAACGGTATTTTTTTTCCCTTTCAAATTCACCCGTGGGGAATATAGAATTGCTGTTTTAAGATTACTAATGCTCGTCAATGAAAAAGTGCGGGTGCGCAAAAAATCAAAAAACACATAACTGTTTTGTTTTTGTATAAAAACGGTATTTTTTTTCACCCTTTTAATTCACCTTGGTGAATATAGAATTTCTGTTTTAAGATTTACGTAGATCTGCCCCAATGAACAGTGCTGGGGCGCAAAATCAAAAAAAAAATAACGTTATGTTTTGATATAAAAACGGTATTTTTTTTTACCTTTCAATTCACCCGTGGTGAATATAGAATTGCTTTTTTTAAGATTTACGTAGATGCGCGTCAATGAACAGTGCTGGGTGCGCAAAAGTCAAAAAACACGTAACGTTTTTTTTGATATAATAAACGTATTTTTTGCACCTTTCAATCACCTGTGTGAATATAAATTGCTTTTTAAATTTACTAATGCTGCCCCCAATGAACAGTCTGGGTGCGCAAAAATCAAAACACATGTAACTGTTATGTTTTTTTATAAATAAACGTATTTTTTTTCACCTTTCAAACACCTGTGGTGAATATAGAATTTTCTTTTTTTTAAATTTACGTAGATCCCCGTCAATGAAAATGCTGGGGGCCAAATAAAAAAACACGTAAATATTATGTTTGATTAAAAACGGTTTTTTTTTCCCTTTTAATTCACTGTGGTGAATAAAAAATTGCTGTTTTAAGATTTACGTAGATCTGGGCAATTAACAGTGCGGTGCGCAAAATCAAAAACACGTAAATGTTATGTTTTGATATAATAAACGTTTTTTTTTGCACCTTTTAATTCCCTTGGTAATATAAATTCTGTTTTAAGATTTACTAGATGCTGCGTCAATGAACATGCTTTGGGGCCAAAAGTCAAAAACACCTAACTGTGATATTTTCGTACGATACACAGTATTTTTGGGAAAAAAAACAAACCCGTGCTGCTACAAGATTGCTGGGTTTTTAATTTAAGTGCAAGGTTATACAACATCCAGGGGAAAGGGTAAAATTTTAACACCTATCGAAATTTTTAAATGATAATAAAAATGGAGTTTTGCACTAACAAGAGACCTCATTACTAGAAATGATGTTTTTCCAATAAATTTTAGGGTGCCCAAAATCCCGGAAAAAATTTTTTAATAGCAAACTGTTTTTAAAAAAAAAAATATTCCCCTACAATGTCTACACTAAGTCTTGGTGAAATTTATCCATGTTCTTTATAATAGAGCTTTTCTGTGTTCCCCGCGGCCCCCCCCCCCCCGCTCCCACCGCCGTGAAATTTACAGCGGTAGATGCTCTTTAAAAAAACTCTAGCTAACTACTAAAATGTTCAAATCCTAATCTAACTAAATTGGGAAGGATCACAGCTAATAGTAAGGGTTTCCGTGCGAAAAAGACTAATTCGCGAGCTGTTTTGGCCACAGGCAGAGCGCGGTCCTACCCCATGAACCTAGAACATGGGGGGTTTAAAACAGGAAACGCTGTTCAAATGTAAAACGGGGGTCAAGTGATTTTTCCAGCCAACGCAACCATCACATCCCAGTCATGACGTCGCCCCACACTCACCCTGCTATTTTCTGTAATCTCTTTTGCTGGCCGCCAAAATTTACAGGAAGCGCCGAAAAAGGCGCGGTCTTAAATAGATGTGCAGAGATTTTTAAACCCCTTTAATTATCGCCTGATCGGGAAAATTTTGATCACCCTAAAAAACCTTTTCCATTTCAAAATTTGTCGAAAAAAATCGCTCAACACTACTCATGGCTCCTTCACTTGTGGACTTCACTTGCTTTAATCAACCAGTATTTTATCTGGGCATGGCACATCACATCATCACTGTATACTCCAGATACAACAACTTCATGAGTGACTTTTCCTGACCGTTCTTGTCTGACCCAGTCCGGCTGTGCAAAGGTGCTGGCACCTGGTGCTGACCTCGTCCCAACCCAGCCGTGCAGAATGCTGGTGCCTAGTGACTCTGTCCTGGTATCTCTGTCCTCTATAACGGTCCATCAAACTGTATTTCTCCTGTTAGGCCCACTCAGCCTTCCTCTCTCTGTGTGTCACTGTTGTCTTTCTCCTTTTATCAGTGCCCTCTACTTTGTGGTGTTTCTTTGCTGTTCCTCTTTTTACTGCTTTGTGGTATCTTTGTGAGTGAGGCTCTGCCTCAGCCTTCCCTGTCTATCGCCTTCAGATAGGCAGGGTTCCCCTTTTTCTGCTGCATACAACTCCCAACTCTGTACACAACTCAGAAAATAACACAGAATTGAGTGCAGAGCTGACAGGCTGCACTATTTACCTGTGTAATTTCTTCGAGCAGTGGTACAGGAAAAAATCTGCATCTTTAAAGAAAACCATGATTTCTACAAAGGACAATGCACCATCACATGCAATGAATTATTCCACAGTGTTGCAAGTCAGTAAGGCCGTAAAGAGAACCTGTCACATAGTTTATTCCCCCTTGCTGAGGGCAGCACAAGCTAGTGACAGACATGCTGTTTCCAGCGCTGTGTCCCTTATTCTGTAAGATGCTGGAGTATTTCGAGTATTTAATGCTCAAATCTGCAGTCATCAGCCAGAAAAGAGTCATGAAAAGAGTCCGTTTTTCATTCCTCACCCACCTGAGGCTAGCCCCCCCCCCCCCACCTCACAAATGAATAACCTATTACTTTGTACATGTGAATAACTGTCAGGTGGGTGGGGCTAGCATATGGTGGGCGGGGCTAACAGCTGCTCATGAATAAGGTTTGAGCATTAAATACTCTAAAACTACAGCATCTTACAGAATAAGGGACACAGCACTGGGAACAGCAGGTCTGTCACTAGCTTGTGCTGTCCTGAGTCGGAGGGACATAAACTAGGTGAAAGGTTCCCTTTAAAGATGAAAGAATAATGACCTAAACTTGAGGGCCCTTCTTTAACTGGAGATTTGCGGTGAAGGATAACAGTCCACCTCTCTGAACAATGTCTGGGAGGCTGTGGTTGCTACTGCACAAAAAGTTGATCATCAATAGATTAAGAAACTGACAGACTCCATGACTGGAAGGTTTATGATTGATATTGAACAGAAATGTGGCTTTTGGTCATTGAATTTTTTCTTGGAAATATCAGAAATGTTAATTTATAAATTTTGAATTGTTGGTTTAATATTCTCACTTTAACAGATGAAAATAAACAAGTGAGATTTGAGGATTTTTATTCAGCTGCATGCACACAGAGATATTCTTCTAAGAAACTCAAAACCTACTTTTACTTTCTTAAATATTCAGGTGTGAGTTCTACTAACATTTTTGATTGACTGTAGTTCTTCAATAATAAAATAAATCCTCAAAAATACAATATTATTAATTATACACATAGGGCGACATACTGGAGCTGACAGGCCAGTTCCAAATCGCTTTAAGGCAGTGTAAAATGCACCAGAATGTATGAACCTGTTCTTCTGCTGGTCATACATACAGGGCAGTGTAGAGCCAATACCACAAGTCTGGCTCAGGCACCACCTTACCCTGGTCTGGCTGTTCTTCTGCAGGTCATACATACAGGGCAGTGTAGAGCCAATACCACAAGTCTGGCTCAGGCACCACCTTTACCCTGGTCTGGCTGTTCTTCTGCAGGTCATACAGTCTGGCTCAGGCACCACCTTTACCCTGGTCTGGCTGTTCTTCTGCAGGTCATACAAAAAGGACAGGGTAGATCCAATACCACGGGTCTGGCTCGGGGACCACCTTTACCCGGGGTAAACAAAAAAATACAATGACAAAAAATTTAAGGAAAATATATATTGAAAAATCTTTATTAATTCAATAAAAATATTAAAAACTAAAGTCAAAAATAGTACAAATTTAGGCTAAAAAAAATTAAAAAAAACCCCCATAAAAACAAGGCATACAAATCCACATTCCTAAATATAGAAATCATCTAGGTGTATAACCCCAAAAATATTAACATATATTAAGTGTCATATTTGGGAAAATAATGTTAAATAATATATAGAAAACCAAGATGGGCATACAATAACCCCACCCCCTCTCACACACAATACTTTCCCAAGTGTAACAGAATGGGGAGAGACTCCCAAAGGGGAAAAAGGGGATGCCTCAACGGGGTTTCCCCAAAAACTTTCTCAAAGGCTCATGATACCACACAAAAGGTCCATATATAACAAAATCATCTAATTGAAAACCACCCCCATTAGCTAGGGGCCGAAGAAGGTGTAAATTAAGCATAGCAACAAATCCTACTAAAGTGCAAACATACTTTAGCAAAACTCCGGCACCCGGAAGAAAGATGTAGAAAATGCAAAAATTTTTTGGCTCATTCCGCCCCAAAAAATTTAACAGGACAATAACAGATAAAAAACATATGTTTTCCCAAAAAGGGCGCGGCCAGTTCAAAAAAATAAAAATTGAAAGCACCATTTTAAACCGGAAAAAAAAATATTTTAAAGCCCCCATCACCGTTCGCACCTTGGGGAAATTTTGCGGGGGCGCAAGAAAAAAAAGAGCGCTCCCATGACAACTGAAAGTCACTGTGCCCTTATAAAAAACCCAGAGTCAAAAAAAGATGCCATAGAAAAGGGGCCCACATGCCCCCACAATAAAAAAAAGCGCCCTAAAAATTGAAAATTTATTTTAAAAAAAACAAAAAAAACCTTTATTTACTGAAATGAAATAGCAAAAAAGGGGAGGTTTTTTTCCCATAAACAGGCTTTTGCAGTTTTTTATTTCCCCTAACTGTTTTTATGCAAGCTCAATAGAAGCCCCCATTGCAGAAAGTTTTGGTATTGTGCCGATTACGTCAGTTATCCCAAAGGGGGAAAATAATCTTTTAAATCCAATTGTGTACACAAAAAATTTTGTGACATCTTTTTCACTCATTGTGTAAGCCATGTTTGCGGAGAATGACATATACATCATTATTGAGTATCCTTTGTTTTTTTTGTTTTTTTTTTTTTTTTCCTTTTCTTTTCTTTTTGTCCCTCCTAACTCATATATAATAATTTGAGCACACTTGAGAATTATTTTTTTTTGCAATGAAAATGAACATGTTTTAATTTTTTACTGGTATTATATTTTAACAATAAGTATTAAATTTTAAGGGGTTTTTTTTTGTATGGGGTGGGGCCATGTGTGCTCCGTTTTACAGGGACCCTATTTTTTGACTCTGGTTTGAAATAAGGGCATAGTAATTTCAGTTGTCATGGGAGCGCTCTTTTTTTACGCGCCGCGCGATTTCTTATGATGCATGCGGTGTGGGCGCTTTTTATATTTTTTTTCCCGTTTTTAAAATGGTGCTTTCTAATTTGAATTTTTAACTGCGCCTGCGCACCTTTGGGACGCGAATGTTTTGATCTGTTATTTCTCCTGTGTAAATTCTTGCGGGGCGGAAAGTGACCATTATTTTGCAAATTTTGGTACATCTTTCTTCCCGGGGTCCGGAGTTTTGCTAAAGTAGTGCTGAGCTTTAGGTAGAGATTTGTCTGCTAGCTCTAATTACACCTTTTTGGCCCCCTAGAAAAGAAAATGGGGGTTTTTTTTTCAATTAGATGATTTTTTTATATATGGACCCCTGTGTGGTATCATGAAGCCTCTTTAGAAAGCTTGGCGAAAAGCCCTCGAGGCTATCCCATTTCCTTGGCATGCATCTCCCCCATTCCCGTATTCACTTGGTAATGTATTGTGTGTGAGAGGTTGGGGATTATTTTTATGCCCTCTTGATGTGTCTATATATTATTTAATCACTTGATCTTAATAAAACACTTAATCTAAAGTTTTTAAAATTTTAGGGTTTTAAAACCCTTTGATGATTTTTTTTTAATTTGGGGTTTGGTTTTTGGGTTTGTTGCTTTTTTTTGTATGGGCATTTTTTTTAAATTTTTTTTAGCCTTAAATTTGTACTATTTGTACATATTAGTTTTTTTAAAATTTTTTATTGAATTAATAAAAATTTCAATATTATTTTCCTATGACTTTTTTGTCATTGTATTCTTTTTTTGGGTTTCTTTTTATGTATAAAAATGATGTTGACTGGCATTGGACCTTATTTAATTGGGGAACCCTTTACCCGATTGGTTTTTCAACTGTTCTGCCCTAGGTTTGGCTCAAAGATTCAAAAAAAAATTTTTTAATTCTATTAATGTGGTGTGACCCCCCGAATGCCCAAAAACTTTTGGGGTGTTACAAAAATGTCTTGGTGCATCAGAAAGGGGGTTTTTCGCCCGAAGTTTGGAGTGCGCCTGTTCATACATTCTTTTTGGCAGAAAACTGGCACAGCCCCATTCATACAAGTCACACATGGTGTAGTAAGCCACACTTCTGCATCGAGCACATAGAGAAAATATCATAGCGAAATTGCCAAAATTAATTAAAAATAGTCAAAAGGATCCTTAATGGTCTAGGTCAGTTAATAGGTTAGTTATAAGTCCCTGGTGGAGTGCATTGTAATGGTTTATGCTCAATACCTGGTGGTCAATGACAGTGAAGGGGCTAATGTATGTATCACTGGTGGTTTCGGGCAGTGAAGGATTTAAATTTAAAAATTCCCGGACATAGGGTTAAGCATTGATCCCTGGTAAAGCTCCATAAAATCTTCCTTAAAATCTTTTCATACCCCCTCACGCAACCTCGGCTCCTCACAAGTCCTTCTCTTCTTCTCTCCTTTTATCAGATCCCCACAAAACCATCTTCAATATTTATCTCGTGCTTCCCACTCTGGAACTCGCTGCCCCAACAATTTGACTCCCCCCAAACTCACTTGACTTTAAAAGCAACTTGAAAACCCATCTCTTCAGAATAGTCTATAACCTGCAATAACCCTGCTGCCAGTACACCCCACACAAACATGTCTGCCTCTCACCTTCTGTCTCTTTCCTCCTTCCATTTAGACTGTCAGCCTTTATAGGCAGGGTCCTCTCTCCTTCAGTACCAGTCGTTAATCATCTATAGTCACCATTGCACGTGTTCGTGATGTTTATATGCACCCCCCCCCCCCCTTAAATGTTCAGTGCCCTGAAATCAATGGGGCTCAAAAATAAATAATAATCAGCATGTCCAGGGAAACTTTGATAATGTAAGGCTGTGTTCACACAGCATATTTGTTGGGCGTACTTTGGGCACGACATCGCGCTGCAATGTGCCCAAAGAACGCCCCACTACTATAAACGGACTGAACATATGTGGTAATTGTCTTTTTATGGACAGTTACATCTTCAGAGATTCCCATGGGAGAGCCAGAAAGCATTTCCATTGTCTTCTGCAGCTGTGATACTGCTGACAGTGACCAGTCACACATATTTTATATGTCAGGTGGCTGCCAGTAGTATACGGGAATTGTATCCGATTGTATATCTATACAGTGGGATAGGTTGCTGCCTTTCCTTACAGGTATAGATTGGGAATCCTCCTGACCCATACCTGCAACTTAACAGAGCCGGTACAAATTTTATATTGGTGCCAGCCAACCAGTAAAAATACCGTCTGTGCCGGTCTTATAGTTGCCATGTGGCAACTCTACCTGTACATCATCCATACAAAAGTATTACTATAAATTCCATATCAGTTAGTTGACTTAGGGCCCAATATGAAGTCAGAGCCTGAGTTGACCGTGGGTCAAATGAAGTCCAACCTGACGATGAAGAAGGACTCCATTTAAAATAAAGTTTCCTTCTTGATATTTTGTGTGGTTAGAAGCCTATATATTGCTGTATTTATAGAAGTTCGATACGGGGATAAATTTACTTAAGAGACTCAGAACTAATCTTTTATTTTCAGGGACACAGATGCAAAGGAATTACATAACATACTGTACCTGTGAGACATTTCATTCTAATTTTTACCCCTGACCTCTAAAATGTTGGATTTTCTGCTGACATAAATACATTCCGAGAACTAGAACATAACTCACAAGAGCAAGATCAACTGCAGAGAATGTAGAAGCTTTTCATACCAAAACATTACTATAAACATAGGAGATGTACAACCAAATCAATACTGAAGGTTGGATTCATGCAGTATATTAAGTTATCTAAGGACTCAGAGAAGAATCGCAGGAAATCTTAAAAATACTACGATAAAGGATAAAGGAACATGAATCTGATAACCTGTGTTATACACAGTACAGTAGTATAATGTTGTACCCTGTTAGCAATAGGAAGTAATAGAAGAGTGAAGAAATCAGGCGATACCTTTTGAGGCTAACTGAGTATATTTGACGGTAATCTTTCGAGAGTACTAGCTCTCTTCTTCAGACAGAATGTTATATAAGAAACTGAAAATTCACAGACTTTTTATACACAAAAGACTTGGACCTTCAAAGGATCTTAGAATCTTTAAAAATAACAAAATGCAATAAGTAGAGGAGTTATTTACAGTACTGTAGGTCAAGAAATAAACAATCTGGAAACTTGTGAGGCGTGACGGAGGGATCAGTAATTATTGCTCTTATCTGTTTGCTATCAGGTGGTGTTTTTTGACCCTCATAGTTCATACATAGTGTGACATGAAACTGTCTTGAATATTAAGTCCATTTTGCAGAGTTTTAAATTTTTGCATTAATTTAAATTCCCATTCCTTCCTTTCTCTCTGCGTCTTAAAATGTCCTACTAAAACTACAACCCGCAAATCTTCAACAGAATGGTCTTCTCCGGAGAACTGTGCGGCCACTGGGAGATCTGTCCTGCTGTTATTAACCCCTTACTGCCGGAGCCAGTTTTGGCCTCTCTGACAGAGCCCCATTTTTTAAATCTGACATCTGTCACTTTTTGTGAGAATAACTTTTTGACACTTTAAATTATCCATGTGATTCAGAGATTGTTTTCTCATGACACAATGTGCTTTAAGATAGTAAGTTATTTTGGTCCAAAAATTCATTATTTGTGAAAAATATCAAAGTATTCTGAAAAATTTGAAAAATTTACCACTTTCAAACTTCTAAAATTTTTGCGTGTAAGACAGATAGCTATTCCGCTCAAAATAGTTTATAACTAGCATCAACCATATATCTACTGTAGGTTGGCATAATTTTTTTTTAAGTGTCTGGAGTTTTTTTTACAACATAAGAGGGCTTAGAATTTTAGTAGTAATCTTCAAATTTTCAAGAAAATTTGCAATATACATTTTTTTAGGGACCAGTCCGGTTCTGGCATGACTTTGATTGGCCTGTATGTTAGATACCCTCATAAATGACTTCATCTAAGAAACTACACCCCTTAAACTATTCAAAACAGCATTTAGGAAGAACAGGTAGATGTGTTCAGGGAAATACAACTTAATATTGATTCCTCAGATTCTGCTGTGTTCAGAGATATCCCATATGAGGCCCTAGTGGGCTATTTGGTGCAACCACAAGCCCCAGAATAGGACGTGCACCTGCCAGACTCTGGGGTCTCATTTTCATTACGATTTTATTTAGGCGCCATTTCAGGTTTGCGGGCACCCTAAGGTGCTAAAACTTAATAAACACCCCTAAAAAGAGCCCATGTTGGAAACTACACCCCTTGAGGAATATATCCAGGGGTGCAGTGAGCATATAGACCCCACAAGTGTTTCACAAATTTTTTTAGCGCTAGGCTGTGAAAATAAAAAAATTATTTTTTCCAACAATTTGCAAATTTAGCTGAAAATGTTTATTTTTTACAAGGAATCCTGGACAAAAAGCATCCCAAATTGTGTTACGCAAGTTCTTCCAATTTCGGCAATACCCTACATGTGGGTGTAAACTGCTGTCTGGGCGCATGGCAGGGCGTACAAGGGAGGGAGCGCTATTTGGCTTTTGGGACGCAGATTTTGGTGGGGCCATGTCGCATATGCAAAGCCTCCAAAAGTACCAGAACAGGTGAAACCATCCAAAAGTTACCCCATTTTGGATTCAACACCCCTCATGGATCTCATCTAGGGGTGTATTGTGCTTTTTTGGGCGCACAGGTGTTCCATAGGGTTTTTTTTGCATTGGGCCATGAAAATGGGGGAAAAAATGCAGTTCCACCATTGTTTTTTGGGCTTCAATTTTACAGCTTTCACCGTGCATGAATAAATAACAGGATAACTTTACTATGTGGTTCGGTACAATTACAATGATATAAATTTTATATAGTTTTTTTATGTTTTATTATTTTTACACAATAGAAATATGTCTATAGTTTTTATGTTGTCCTATTCTGACAGCCACAAATTTTTCATTTTTCTGTATACATAGCGGATTTTTGCAGGATGAGTTGACGTTTTTATTGGTACCATTATGGGGGGCATATGACGCATTGATCACTTTTTATTAAGGTTTTTGTGAGGCAATTTGAACAAAATACAGCAATCCTGGTAGTGTTTTTTATTTTTATTTTTTAAAGCGGTCAACGTGTGGTATAAGTGACAAGCTAGCTTTACTCAGCAGGTCATAATGATTATAGCAATACCCAATTTGTATATTTTTTTATGTTTTACTGCTTTTACACAATAAAAACACTTTTATTAAAAAAGGAAACATGTTTTGCATCACCATAGTCTGAGAGCCATAACTTTTTTATTTTTCTGTGTAGAGGCTTTTTTTTTGCAGGATGAGTTGACGTTATTATTGGTATCATTTTTGGGGGGACAAGACTTTTTGATCAGTTTTAAATCCATTTTTTGGAAGGCAGGGTGAAGAAAATACTGCAATCCTAGTAGTGTTTTTTTTTTTATTTTTAACAGCGCTCACCGTGCAGTATCCTTGACAAGTTAGTTTTACTCTTTGGGTTGACACGATTACGGTGATACACAATTTATATAGTTTTTGTGTTGAAGCACTTAAAAAAAAAGTGTTTTTATTGTGTAAAAAATATATTGTATTTATTGTGACTTTATGTTATTTACAGCCATATGTCTGATGAAGGTCCTACATAGGGCCGAAAACATTTATGAATCTGGCTGAGACATCTTGGAACATAAAAACTATATTTTACTGATATATTGAGTGTGGGTATTTACGTAATGGAATTGTGATATTTTAATACCCAACACCTGAAGCACCATTTCTGAAGGTGTGCTGAGAAACTTTAATTTTATTGTGTAAAACAATATTTATGCATCACTGTCTACTAATAGCCATAACTTTTTTATTTTTCCATATACAGAGACATGTAAGGACATTTATTTTGTGGGATGAACTGACGTTTTACTTTGCACCACTTTGGTGTTTATATGAGTTTTTGATCGCTTTTTATTCCGTTTTATGTGCTGCGGGTTGAACAAAATTCGCAATTCTGTTTTTTTTTTCTTACAGCGTTCAACGTGCGGATTAATTATCATAACATATTTATAGGGCAGGTTGTTACGCACGCGGCGATACCAAATACGGGCACTTTATTTTTTTTTGTATCGGGGAAAACTGCGGTGTACATGTTTTTATTTTATTTTTCGCGGTTGTCTGTTACTTTTTTTGCTTTTTTTTCACTTTTTTACACTTTTTTCGCTTTTCTCTAGATGGGAATTGTATGAATGTTCGTCAAATCATTCATAAAATAGGAGATCAGCACACAGCTTATTGCTGTGTAATGGTCTCCATGGCCACTGTCAATCACCACCCCACAATGCTTGGGGGATGGTGATGTCACGCGCCCGGGGGAAGTGACTTTCACTTCCTGAGGCCGACTGGTAGGAGATCTATGGTGCAGAAGCACGCCGAGATCAGGCAGCAGGAGCTCCCTTCTGCTGCCTGTGACTTAGCAAGGGGTTAAAACACCGGGGCCCGGAGCTCCCCGGTTTATCCCTTGGCCCCATGTGCGATCGGGGGGGGGCTCGTTTGAAAACCCCGACGATCGCAAGAACGTACCCCCACATTTGCAGGAACGTACTTCCCGCTAGGCGAAATGCATACGTCCATTGTGGGGAAAGGATTTAATGGTGAATCTGGTGGATCATGCGCTGTCTGGGAAAAGGGCGAGCTCATCAGCGCATGAACTCACACGGGTTTCACCATTAATAATAGCAAAACTGATCCCCCACTGGCTGCATATTTCTCCCAGAAAGACCACTATTGAAGTTTTTGCAGGTTATAGTTTTAATAGGACTTTTTAAAAAAGAGGGGGGAGGAAGGAAGGAGATTTAAATTAAATTTAAAAAATGTTAAACTCTGCAAAATGGCTTCCCGGGTTTCATGTCACACTATGTATAAAATGTGAGGGTCCAAATCACCCCCCTAAGCACAATAAGAGCAAGAATTACTGATTCCCTCCATCATCCCCCCCCCAGATTGTTTTTTTTTTTCCCTGTTGTAAATAACTTTTCAACTTTTATTGCATTTTATCATTATTAAAGATTCTACGTTCATGGGTCTACCGGGAGTCTGTGCCACAGAAAATAGCCTTCTTGGCCTTTTGGAGGAATTAATTCAGACTAAATACGAACGGGCCCCGCTTACAGGTTTTATGTTCTCGTCGGAAGTGTATTTGTAAATGGAACCCACCCAAAGACCCCTTCTTTGGGGCACTGGAAGCAAATCGTTAACGGAGACTTCCCCTTGTATAGCCACTTTTTGAGGCTGGGGAACCCCAGACAGGTTCGGGGACATTGGAGCTTGTGGATTGGGCCCCCAGTCAGTTATTACAGATGGAGTATGCTGGGCCCCGATTTTGGGGTAGATTTTGTGTTTGTGATAATATTTTTGTGAACAATTGTGAAAATGGGTTGTGTGGGGATGATTTTGCATCTAATTTATGAAGCAGTTTGGGGTGCCCCGGGATGGATACGGCAATATCCTGAAGCTTAGATCGGTTCCCTGCTTACTACCTGGACATTACCAAAATGCTTCAAATTGGTATATCTTTAAACTGGACATGTAGTTTTTTTAGTTAGTTAGGACCAAAAGAAGGGGAATCCCTGATGTTATCTTTTTTTGGTTGTTTCTTTCATGCAAAATGTTAAAGGAAAAACTTTTTTAAATAAATACTTAAAAAAAAAAAAAAAATTTAGTTCCCCTTTAAGTTCCAGGTCTTTTTAGTTAAAAAAATCTGCAAATTTTTAGTTCTTGTAAAAAAAAAAGTTGAAGAAGAGAGCTAGAATTCTTTGAAAGCTTACCATAAAAAATTTCTTAATTACCTCTAAAAAGGTATCGCCTGTTTCTTCACTCTTCTATACCCTACAGGGGTTTGGACTGGGGAAAGGATTCTGGTGCCATAGTAAATAAAACAATAGTGCCCAACCCCTCCCCCCTTTAAAAAACAGCCCCCTACATACCTTGGCCCCCCTTTCGCCCGGGTAAATGGGGCACCTACCTTCACCTACCCATGTCCCCGACCCGCGGGGATGAAGAACTGGAAAGGGTTCAAAAAAAATCAACAAAAAAATCCTGACACTAGGCATAACACAAAGTAATCATTTTGTAGTGAGTATTCCTTTCATTTTTAAAATTCAAAGACCTATGTAAGTCAATGTAGAAAAGCTGTCTAGGTTTGGTTTAGGACTTTTAAGGAGGAAAAAATTGTCGATTTTGTTAAGTATATTGTTGCATTTCAGATTCAGGTCAATGTCATATTACACCAGAATCTAAGCGAGTCAATTTAGGAAGGGCCAAATTGAATTTTGGAGAAAATTAGGATTTGGTTTAGGATAAGGGGTTTTTTTTAGGGTTCACTTCCTTTTCAGGATTGCTTGTGGTCCTGCATCACTCCAGACCTCAAGTCACTCCAGTGCCACATCAGATGTGACTTGTGGAGTTGATTCTTGGGGCCCACCAATGGAGTTGATTCTTGCAGCGCACCAGTGGAGTTGATTCTTTAGGTCCACCAGTGGAGTTGATTCTTGTAGCCCATCAGTGGAGTTATTTCTTGGGGCCCACTCTATAGCTACTGTATATGACTGTAGATGCTGCACATGACTCCTGCACTCTGCTTCTTGTTTTCTGCATTTATTTCTCTGCCTTTCTCCCTGAAAGGGGCCCACCATGCCCATGAGCCCATTGGGTGTTTCCCGTACTCCCCTGTGGGCCAGTCCGAACCTGCAGGTTGCTTGCAAATTTCCACCAACAGTGAAAGTTTGTGGCTATGGAGCCCTAGTTTAGGAGTAAAAAAAATAAATAAAAAAAAAGCTGTATCCACTCTGTTAATACTACTTGACTGGTCATTTTACCTGCCTGTATTAAGTAATTAGAATAAAGCAAGTTAATAAATGTATGATCTATCACATGTTTACTACAAGAACAGTGTTGGGGAATCCGTATATATGGCATAATATGGGATATAGAAAAACATCAAACCCCTGAAGTCCATATGAGATTGGAAATTGCCAAGCTTCTAGTTTGTGTCTTTCATTGCTTTTGTTGGTACTACCCTCAGAGTTGTAACTAGGGACAATCTAGCAGGTTATGTTCCACAGATGCTTGATGTCAGGAGATGCAAACAATCCACTTGGTCAAAGTATTTCAAAACTTGGCTAGAGCAATAGACTGAATTTTTGCCCTAATGGACTGAATAAAGGTTCTGCCTTTCGTGGTTGAAAGCAAATCAATTCCCACTGCTTAGGAACCCAACTTGAACTGTTCCTCGCCTCTCCAAGGGCCACGTTGCAGACATTTACGTACTTAGATTCCAGCTTATAGCCCAATATACGAAAAAAGGTTTTTTGTGCCTTAATTTCTGGTTTCATTCATCTCCCCAAGCTGTACTTTTGTAGAATGAATTCTATTGTAAATTGTGTTTTGTAGCCAGGACTATATTTTATCTCTACTCTGACTCTTGTTATTCTAAATGAAGATAGGTTCAATGAAAGTTCAGTCAGTTTGGTTTACTGATCTGCTCCAGCATAAACTTTCACATACAGAGTGATCCTTTGTGATGCAGCTTGAGTAGTACTCACTTAATGATACATGGAAATTATATACTGGTGGGTGGTTTGGCTTTATATCAAGTATTAACACCTTACCAACATGTGATGTATGGATACATCATCATGCCAGTACGGAGCTATGGAGCGGGCTCAAATGCTGAGTCCACTCCATAGGTGGCGGATGGCAAATTATTGTAGCTGACACCAGCCGCTAACAGCAGGGATCAGAGTCGGCTACGATCCCTTCTGTATAACCGGTTAAATGCCAGGGGCATTGGGGCTGCAGCATCTAAATGAATGAGGAACATTGCGCAGAGTGCCTAATGAAGGTTTCCATAGCCACCATGTTAGCACTTCGATTACTTCATGCCTCAGGCAGGAAATAATAGAAGTGCCATCTTGGTACACACATCTGTATTATTGACACAATGAAGGAGGGGATGCGAGCAATTGAGCCCCTAATGGTCAAGTACCCTAGGGGGACTGCTTGCATAAGTAAAAAAAAAAAAGTTTTAAAGTATATAAAATATGGAATATTAAAATATCCCCTTTTGCCATTTTACAAATTAAAAATTTAAAAATTGTTTTTGGAAGGCGAAAAGCCCTAAAATTATGAAAATGCAGAGACAAGAGGTCAAACACTAACAAAAATGATCTGGTACAATTATTCTTGTACTGTCAAGTTAAAAGTTAGAATCAAAAGTGTAGACCCTTAGGGTATGTCCCCAAAGCACAGGTTTGCGGCCGATTTTTCAGACGGTTTGCGGTTTTGCAAACCGTCTGAAAAACATCCGTAAATGAGCACAATGGGCCTCTATGGAAAACCCATGCAGCCGCCCCCACTGCACGGGTTTTCCGCCCGGCGGTTTTTCAAACCGCTGGCCGCTCTAAAAAGATTGAACATGCAAATTCTTCCATCCGGTTTTCGGATGAAATATGTGCATGTCAATGTGGAGGGGGAGGGCTTTTCTCCGCTAATCGCAGAGAAAAGCCGCCCCCCTCCCCACCCGCGGCCATGGGGACAGCACTAAAACAGGACAAACCGACCGGTATTCGTCTTCTGCCGTGGGGACATGCCCTTAGGATTGTATGGAATGTTTGTCTATTGTTCAAAAAAGCAGTACTGGTTGGGGAGAAGTTAAGAAATTAGAAAAAAAACTTAACCTACCCATGAAGCCTGCTCCATCCAGTGCTGCTGCTCCTGGTGCTCCTCACCGATGACCTCACATCTAACTGCAACCAGTCACTGGCCTTAGTGGTTTGTTCCTGTATGAACAGCAGCCCAGTGATTGGCTGAAGCATCATGTGATTAATAAACATGATGTCATCAGAGGTGAGCATTGGGAGAAGTGAAATACTACAAATATTCTACAAACAGAGAATTTGGACCATATATCACTGCAGAAATAATTCCTGTTAAAACATAACTTTTACTCAACTATCTAAAAATATATAACCTAAACCCCTATATATTACCACCACATACCTAGATATTACAGTATACTTTCTATTATCCGTCAATGGAGTATTCGCCCCGAAAAAGGACGGCTCCGCTTTAGTGAAGACTTTCCCTTTTATGGTAAAATTCAAAACTTATTCCCGCTATCCCGACGCTTTCCCCCCCATATTTTTTAGGGTTCATCGGGTTTCCCAAAACTTCATTTGCTGTGGAAAAAGATACGCATGACGCGTTTCCCCCAAAAGATTTGGGGTTCTAGGGGATAAAAATTTTCATTGCTGGGGAAAATAAGATATTATATATAACATAATCGGCCTTTTTAGGTCAGTTAAAGCTTATACTTACTGATGCTGGGGTATATTTTTTAGAAAATCCTCGCAGCTCTTTTAATGCGGGGACCCGGGATATAGGGAACGAGCTTTTCATCTCGTTTCCCCTTTAAATACCTTATGTGGCCCTCGAGTAAAAAACAATAAAGCCCACCTTTTAATCCAAACCTTCCGCATTAGTATGTATTAGTTTGTCCCTATTGCCGGGTTCCTGCACCATGTCGCATGTCCGCTGCCGCGACCCCCCGGCGTCCCGGATGTCGACTGGCATGTCCGGATACAGCAGCACGCCACTCCGGCACCCCGAAAAAGGACAAAATTTTTTTTTTTCGCATGTCGGACTCCGGCAAAACACTGGCATTAGTTCCGATGTGCGCATGAGGGAGTGTGCCAACTGACAGTAAAAATGCTCCCTGCAAGGAGTGCACTTAATTTGGTTCCATTTTGTTTATATTCCCAATGTGGATTTATACATTTTTGTACCAAGATATCTTTTTACAGAATTAAATAGACTTAAACTCTGTACTTTCCCCAAAGGTTTACTGCCTTATACGCCCAAAAATAGTGAAATGGAGCATAATTCAGACCCAAATTTTCGGGAAATACATTCATTGTCTTCACTGACGTAAATTACAACTGTAAGTAACAAGAAATAATGAAAGACTAAATATAGGACTGATACTATTTATTGCTCAGATTAAAGAATTTATGGGGGCCCTCTTGGAGAGGAAAAAAAAAAGCAGACCCATGCGAAACAGCCCAACCCAAACTATCGATAAACCCCAAATTGCATGTCCTTAAGGGCCTTTGGATAAATCATTCCATACATAGATCCTTTGGGCTTTTTTACAAAAAAATTCGTCATCCCATTCCCCCCTCGGGGGGACGGTCTAAAACCTCTAAGACAAGAAGCCCAAAGTTTCCCCATTCTCCATTATGATTTTCCCCCACCATGCGTGAAACTGGCGTATCCCTCCTTTTCGTACACCCCCCGAGCCTCCCCCCTTCTTTTAAACATTCTTTTTGTTTTTCCAATAAAATTGAGGGGGCGGGGGCTGTCACATATACATACTCTTTGCCCTAAAAATTTGGCAAAACAGGATAAAAAATTTTTCCCCCGTTTGAGGCACTTGTGGGTTTTTTAGTTGTTTTGTTGAAAGGCTACAAATCTCTCCCCACTTTAAACAACCGATGGGTCCCTTTCCAACCAATACCTTGGGGGGGCACTGGTGTGAATGCTATGGACATCTATCTTTGTAGTCTCCCCCTTTGGGTATGTTATCAAGGGCATGAAGGGAAAAAATTTCCCTCAGACCCTGACCCAGCATTAATATCCCCCAGTTTTTTTTAAAAATGTTGCCCACCTTTTGGGTTTCTTCATAAAATTTGCAACAAACCCCCCTTTTTGTTATCCTTGTCCCCTGGGATTAACTTGTAGCAAGTTTTCTATTTGTTTTTGTGCATGCCAAAAGGGGCTGTTTCCCCAAAACCTTGAGGGATATCCCGATTAAAAAACTCTCTATTAACATGCCTGACTTTTCCCCCAAAAGTCCTCATCTCTGGAAAAATTTCTTTAACTTCAAAATTGACCTTTGGGTTTCCTCTTCTACAAGGTAATAAATGGTAACTTTCCCAAAAGCAAGCGTTAGTTGTGTAGGTTTCCGTACAAATCCGTGTGAATATTGCCTTTCTATTTTTTAATAATTAGGACATCTAAAGGGTAGGCATCTCCCCTGCATTTCAAAGTAAAAACATTCCTTCTTTTTATTGATTGTGCAACAAACTCCTCAAAGAGACACCTTGTGCCCCCCGAGGAGGATGATGTATCTATGTACCTCCCCCCGAATAAAACTGGGGGGCCACTGTCATCCCCGGGTTGGGGCACCAAGGTGGGCCTCCCCCCAGCCCCGAACAGTTTGCATATGCGGGGAGCGCAAAGGGGTCCCCCTTGCGGGCCCCCGAGCTGGGGAAGGTCTTTTACAAAAGACAAAAAAAATTAGTTAGCACAAAATCAATAGTCTAATTACAAAGGCTTGGAGCCTGGAATTCTATGCTCCTTTGGACAAAAAAATGTTTTACGCCTGAATACCTATCTCATTTGGGTATTTTGTAAGGCTTCTACATCATAGAGCCCAATAGTACTTTTTTGTTTACCTAATCCCCTCCCAAACTACGCAAAAGATCAGAGGTGTCTTCAGTAGGGGGGCAAGGGTTACAAAGTCCCGTAAGTATATCTATGTAGATCCCCAAATTCGCCCAAAATTTATCCCACACCTGAACTTTGGGGCCCGATTTTTTAGGGGGCATAGCCCTTAGTTCTTAGGCATGATAAAAGTGGGATTTGGGGGGGAGATGGCATCAAAATTTAAACTTGTATGTGTTTTCAAGCCCCTTTCCAATCCCCCCACAAGTAACGTCTCTAATTCAAGTAAAAATTGTTGTTGGATCTAGGGGGAGAAGTATAAGCCCTTTTGTCTTTGTGAAGATATTAACATCGTTTATAATGTCAAGATTTAATAGACTATTTTTCCCCCCTTTTCAGAGGGGTTTAATGATTATTGCTTGTCCCGTTCCAGTGCTTCCAAAACCCCGTAATTTTTCTGCTAAGATTATTTTGGAAAGGTAGCCCCCGTTTACCCGATCAGAAATTCTTTTTAAAACTATTTCAAAAATAGATCATCTCATGTGGTCCAATGATTTGGGGCATTCTACTGCTTTTAGCTTCAAATTTTGTTTGTCCCCCTCTTATTTTTTTTCCCCCTCCATAAAGGGACACTAAAATTGTAACCCTTAGTCCTGTGTGTAACGCCTAATTGGGGCATTCAAATTTTTTCTTTTATTTTGAAAAAATTTTTTGGGCATTTAAGCTTTCCAAAATAGGTGTAAATCTTTTGTCCATGAAAATCATAACCTGGTGGTGGGCACAAAAAGGGTTAAAAAACCCCCCTTAGAATCTGTAGTTCTTATTTTTCAAATTTTCCGTCTGAAAAGGTTAATTATTGATGCTGATCTGATATCTCGCTTCTGACGGTGTCTCAGGCCGGGGCGCGAGGGCCCCCCCAACCCCCTAAAAAAGGGGGGGGTTTTTTGAGTTTCCAGAGGGTGAGGAGGCTAAAAATCCATTGTACCCCCATTTCCCCCTGAATTTTGGTGGGGCCCCATTTTCCCAGATCATCCCTCGTTCTTCCCTAGACCTTGTGGCATTTGTGAATTAGTGTCTGAAGATTCTGCGCAAAACAACCACTTCTCTAGGGGAGTGGACTTTTTTTTTTAGAAAGCTAAATGCTCTCCCCTTTTTTGAATTTTTGAAGGTCTCTAATTTGTTTGCGTTTCCGTACCTTTAGTCCTGTCTGATATTTTTTCTATGGAGTTTTGTAGGCTTTGTTCTCTCCTAGAAAGTCAGGGTCCCCCTAAGTTTTTATGCCTGCTCTACAAGGTGTTTTAAAATTGTGGAGGTATTTCAAAGTTTTATTTTCTCTTTTAATTGAATTTTTTATGTCTACGAACTATCTTGTTCTGTTTTCCCACTCTCAACAGGGTTTTTAGACTGTGACTAATAGCAGGGTTTATTAGATTTTAAGCCCACTAGGGATAATCTTTATTCAATATAATCTCTAAAGTTTGTGCCTCCCCCAGGGTTTAATTTTGGCCCGGTAAACGTGAAGTTTTTTTGAACCCACTCTCAAAATCAGAAAGATCACTTGTCTACTTTACCTCAAAGTCTGAAAAAAAACCGCTCTTGTTCAGTTCGCCATTTCTTTTTCCCCAGGCCACTCAAAAAACTTGGCCCCTAATAAATTAGAAATAATACAAATATTATACAAACAGAGAATTTGGACCATATATCACTGCAGAAATAATTCCTGTTAAAACATAACTTTTACTCAACTATCTAAAAATATGACATCATCATCCTCTGGGAGGGCACAAGGTGTATCTTTGAGGAGTTTTTTGCACAACTCAATAAGAACAGAATCGGAATGCATTTCACCTTTGAAATGCGGAGAGATGCCTACCCTTCTTGAATGTCCCAAATTTATTAAAGATATGAAAGGCAATATTCACACGGATATGTACAGAAACCTACAGCAACTAACAGCTTGCTGCACTGGGAAAGTTACCATCCACTACCTTGTAGAAGAGCAATACCGAAAGGTCAATTTCTGAGAGTTAAGAGAAATTGTTCCAGAGATGAGGACTTTAGGAGACAGTCAGGCATGCTAAGAGAGAGATTTTTGAATCGAGAATATCCCTCAAGAGTTTTGGAATCAGCCTTTCGGCATGCACAAAAAACAGAATAGAACAACATTGCTACAAGTTAGATCCCAGGAGGACAAGGATAACAAAAAAGCGCGTTTAGTTGCAACATTTGATGATAGAAACCAAGAGGTGGTCAACATTCTTAAAAAATACTGGGGGATATTAATGCTGGATCAGGATCTAGAGGGATATCTTCCTTCATGCCCTTTGTTTAACATACCGAAAGGGTAGATATATAAAAGATAGACTGGTCCATAGTCATTATACACCAGTGCCCCCTCAAGTACTTGGTTGGAAAGGAAAACCGATCGGTATGTTTAAATGTGGGCAAGATTCTTTAGCCTGTCCATACATACAACAGACTAAATCCTTCACAAGTGCCTCAAACGGGAAACAAATTTTTTTACCCGTGATTTTGCCAATTGTAGGACAGAAGGAGTAGTATATGTGTACAATCCCCTGCCCACTCAATTATATTGGAAAATAAAAAGAATGTTTAAAAGAAGGGTGGGAGAGCATCTGGGGAAGTACGAAATAGGAGGGATACGCCATTGCACGACATGTGTGGAACATTTAATGGAGAATGGAATCTTTGCGCTTCTTGACCCTTAGAGGTTGTTTAGACCATCCCCCAGAGGGGGGGAATGGGATAAGACGAATTTTATGTAAAGAAGCCCAATGGATCTATCGTATGGAATCTATTCAACAAATGGGCCTTAATGAGACATTGCAATTTGGATGTTTTATCGAGTAGATTCTGGCTTGGGTCTGTTTGCATGGCTCTGTCTTTTTTTTTGCACTCTCCATAGAGGACCACTATAAATTCTTTAAATCGGAAACCTTAAAATAGTATCAGTCCTATATTTTAAGTCTTTCATTATATTCATTGATTACTTACAGTCTGATAATTTACGTCAGCTGAAGACAATGAATGTATGTACCCCGAAATATTTGGCTCTGAATTATGCCCACATTGCACTATTTGTGTCTGTCATAAGGCAGTAACCTTTGGGAACGTACAGAGTTTAAGTCTATTAACTTCTGTAAAAAGGATATCTTGGTACAATAATGTATACAAATCCACACTTGGCAATATAAACAAAGTGGAACCAAATATAAGTGCACTCCTTGCAGGGAGCATTTTTACTGTCAGTTGGCAGCACATCCGTACATGCGCACATCGGAATCTAATGCACAGTGTGTTTGCCGGAGTCCTGACATGCGCAGTTTAGTCTCTTGCGGCAGTGTCCGGATGTGGCGTGCTGCTGTCATCCGGACATGCGCAGTACGACATCCGTACGCCGGAGGAGTCGGCGGCAGCCGGGCATGCGCACATGCAGTTTCAGGAACCCGGCAATAGGTTTCAAACTAATACATACTAATGCGGGGAAAGGTTTGGATTAAATTTGGGGGGCTTTATTGTTATACATCGAGGGGCCACATAAGGTATTTAAAGGGAAGCGGAGATGAATAGCTCTGTATCCCTCATATCCTGGGTGCCAGCATACTAAAAGAGCTGCAAGGATTATCTTAAACTATACCGGGCAGCATCAAGCTAAGTATAAGCTTCTATCTTGACCTAAAAAGGCCGTATATGTGTTGTATATAGCGTATCTTATTCCACAGCAAGTGAAGTTTGGAATCCCCTGATGAACCCTAAATCGTATGGGGGAAACGCGTCATAGCGTATCTTATTCCACAGCAAGTGAAGTTTGGAATCCCCTGATGAACCCTAAATCATATGGGGGAAACGCGTCGGGATAGCTGGGATATAAGTTTTGACATTATACGCATACAGTGATATTGTCTGTCACTAAAGCGGAGCCGTCCTTTTTCGGGGCGAATACTCCATTGACGGATAATAGAAAGTATACTGTTTTATCTAGGTATGGGTGGTTAATTAGGGGTTTAGGTTATATATTTTTAGATATTTTAGATAGTTGAGTAAAGTTTATGTTTTAACAGGAATTATTTCTGCAGTGGCATTGGGAGAAGTGGCAGTGCTGAAACACAGCGGGCTTCACCGGTATGTTAATTTTTTAAAAAAAATTTTTACTCCTTCCAACCAGCAGAATCTTTTTTTTTTTTTTTTTTTAAATAAGTTGCAACCTCTTTAATATGGCTTTGTGTTCAAATAAATGAGAAATAATTTTTTCACTGTAAATAGATTTTTCTTTAAAATATGAATTTGGTTATGTTTCCTTAGGATTTTGTTTCTCTTAGAGATTCAGTAATTCGGAGAGATTCAAGGCAATGTACCCTGGAAAAAAGTACACAAAGTAGATCTCTTTCAAAAGAAGATTTTAAAGTGCCTATAGGTGGCAAACCCTATAAGTGTGTGTGTTTGCACGACTGATTTTGATGCCTTTTTCAGAGCGTTTCTTTGCCCAAAACAGCGTAAAAAAGCCTCCAAAATGCCTCCAGTTCGTTCTCATTGATTCCTATGTACAACAGTGTTGTAGTTCACACACAACAAGGTTTTTATGCACATTTTAGGTGCTGTTTTGGGAGCTGAAAAAGAAGTGTCATGTCAATTTTGAAAGCATTTTCAATTCTGAAAATCCCCATAGGAATCAATGAAAAACTTCAAAACAGGGCCCAAAATGTCGGCACGGTTTTGGATGTGGTTTTTGATGAGTTTTTAGTGCGTTTTTCGAAGCGTTTTTTGTCCTGGCTATTAATTTGTATTGGTGCTTTAGAAACAAAACAATGTTGTAAAACCTTGTCCAAAACTTCATCTAAAAACCTTACCTGAAACAGTCCTGCAAAACCTCGTCAGGAGGAGGAAACCTGGTCAAAATCTCATCTGAAAAATGCTACATTGAGGCACTTTTCAGACAATGTTTTGACTCTAATTTGGAAGCCAAAAATTAATTGTCCAAATCAGCCGTAAGTATATGCAAGATCAACAACAGCCAACTATAGACAATGGTTGTCTGATACAAAAAAATTAATGTGGCTGTGTCAGGTCTCATATGTCCCCTTGTGCTCAGGACACATCATTGATATTGCATTATCCTCACTGGGAAAGTCCATGAGTCCTGCTTCTCCAACCACACACAGTGATTGACCGCTTTCCTGAGTGAGTTTGTATAGTGGAAAACTGAATATATTATCCATGGGCCCCATAAATGAATTAATTCCACCACTATTATAATTGCCATCTTCATCCACCTGCAATTCGGACTGAAAAAAGATGATAAATCTATAACATTGGGTTGGTTGGAGAACTAATATTTCATTTTTTCAGATGTAAAGGAGTTGGGGTATTTTTAAGATGTAATAAAACTTACCGAAGGCGATAGAGTAGTGTTGCTCAAATAGATCCCTGTTTGATCTAACAACATCCCTACCAAACCTATGAATAAACTAGGGTTTGAGGTGTCCCGAACCTGAAGTTTTTCCTCTAAACCTAACCATAATCAGAACCCTAAGTCTAAGTAGGGGTTTTCTTAAACGTTCAGTGGCGCTCCCAACTAGACTGTGCTCCCGATGCAGAGTTGCTTCCGGCCCAAAGTCACTTCTGGTTATCACTGCATAAACTATGTTATGGTAACTGGAAGGAATGCTGAGGATATTATCCTGGAATATCCAGGGTGCCAGGGAAGAGATATGCTGACTTTAACTTGATTGGAAATTATTTACCTAATATTATTTATTAACAAGAAATATATTTAAAGGGGTTGTCTCATCTCAAAGTTTCATATGATGCATGAATGAAATAATGCTGCCTTGCTCTGTCACTTCCTGGTCAAGCTGTCTGTAAATAGCATATGAGCTCCATGTATTCAGACTTATCTGTTTATCAGTCTAGATTAGCTAAATTACCTTCTCTGAGGTCCTGAGAAGCGTCTGAGCTAATGTAAACAGTAGAGTAATTAGCCTTTTGTCTGAAAGATCAGATAACACACAAGCTTTCACACTGCTGGCCATGACCTGTGCTATAACTCCCTGCTCACTCCCTGCTATCAGATAGAACAAACAGCAGGGGATAAAGAGTACACAGGTCACTTTGGAAACCTGAGAGCCCTCAGAAGGTGATAAAATCAATTGTAGCTCCTTAACAAAAATAGATGAACAAAGCAATATATATGGGAAACGTCTTCATTTAGTGTTCCCTACATTTTGAAAGCTATTCCTGTAGTGAGACAACCCCTTTAAGGGAAGATACTATGAGATGATTTTTAGATAATGTATATCATACTCATTTTACTCTTCTTTTTCATCTTTTTCTAGTAGAAAAAAATCTGCTTATTAATTAAAAATATACAATTTATTTATTTTTTTTATACATTTCTGACAGTAAATAAAGTGTTTATTTTTGTTTTGTATGCCTCATTTGAGGGTGTTACATGTATTATAGTTGTAGCATATATTCCATCTCTTTTCTCCACCATAGTAGTGGAATAATTGGATGCGTATGTCTCTATGACACCATTTTGCTTGGTTATATTTAAAGTTGACTTTACTTCAGTGATAGATGATGGTTTAGATTGGAGGAAATTATCCACCTCAGTAAAATCTAATTATAAGTAAATTGAGGTTTTAGAAAA